>CAJNOQ010007441.1:0-12289 GCA_905250885.1 Didymodactylos carnosus
ATGGCATTGCTTGTTGAATCAAATATAGTCCAGGTGACTGTAGCCACGGATACTGCAACATGTTGTTATTATTCATATAACAGCCTAATAGAAAACATCGAATATATTCTATTACACATAATCATCTATTCACATGATTTGAACATTATATAACAGAAAAACGAATATTTACCTGTACTGAATGCTTCCATATCTAACTAGACAGTTGCGCTTGTAGTGTCGAATTGTTCATTACAAAAGTCATAGTGACTAGGTATTAAAACGAAGATTTGATATATTTTCTCTTTCTCACTCTATTATAATTGATATCCTGATTTTGTTTAACTTAACCTTTCAATATATCATAACGAGCCATATTTCCTTGGTATAATAATTCTAAGGTCATCCCATCGTCGATGTTCTTTTCTTTCTCTTAAAATCAATTAGTGTTTAAAAGGTAGTATTAAATTATTGGCATTGAATTTTTCTTTTACTTTCCGCAACCAGCCATTTTTTAGATATAGGGCATATTTATCTTTAATTTACCTTTAAATATATTTACCACTCTGAGAAAGAATAATAGTAGTTCTTTAACTACATAATAGCTTTTCACACTGATTGCTTGTCTGATGATGAAATCAGTCATGCTTCATTTATTAGACGTATTCTTACAGAGGTCGATGGTAATCACTCAACATATATATTTGATGAAAACAGATTGATGTTCAAAATGAAATTTCTAATAAAGATTTTGCATAAAATTATCTAATACAATCAGTAATTTCACACCAAAAAACAGTCAACATTATGTTTAATTTTCATATTATCAGATGTTATAAAAACTGAAGACAAGTGATTTTCTTAACTCTTTATACTTTTTTATTATATTAAAACTAAGTTAGCAGCGATATAAGGATTTTTCTTGTGACGAGGCGATCTGGATTTAGCCAGCTAAAACATCTATTCGACGACCACATTCTCTGTGTAAAAAGACGGATTGTACAAAACAGAAAAGAGTTTGTCCATCAGTATAAAGCGTTGCTTTTTGTTCTGATATTTTTGTGAGTTTGTTTCTGATATGTCAGCCCCTTTATGAGTGTCAGTCACACTTCCTAACACAGTAGTTATTTACCGTTAGAACAATTCATGTATACAAGATCTCTTACGGATCCTATTCCATTGTTTATTTTATTCTTTTTTTCATTTCTCATAGATCCGGTATAAGCGGATAAGCGGAAGATAAGGTATAAGCGAGAAAATTTAGCTGACTGCAAAAAATAGTTCCACCGTCCACTTGTATCTAGACTAAAAGGTACATCTATCTAACTGCAAAGTGATTGAGTTTATGTTTTAGTTGAAGCAGTCACTGCATTTATCGATTAATCAGGCAATCAGTTATCAACAGCTAGTTAAATAAAATAGATACTATCCAGTTGCAGTTAAATGGACTTTATATCTATTTTACTACAGCTAGATACAAGCTAGATAAATGTCCCTTTGATCTAGATACAGACACCGGCTTAACGATTTTTTTTGGTATATGAGATATTTTGTTTTAATAGTGATTTTTCTGCTAATTATGAAGTATTTGATCTATATGAATGTTTATGAGAAAAATGATGTTTAAAATTATTTTGATGTTACTTCTGTAATACATATATGTATTGATAACTACCATAATGACGATGATACAATGGTAGCTAACTAACACTAATTTGATCATACTCATACGCTCCGTCATTATTATAGGTAAAAAAATCTTATCAGAACAATTCCGACCAGGACTAAAAATATGAAAGGTCCCATTCTTCTTACGAAAATGTAGAGAGAAATTTTCTTTTAAGTTAATGTTGTCTGGCACCTTAGAAAGTAGAGTTTTATTTAGAAAGGTTGTAAAATAAATTAAAAATCTTAGATTGTCTGTTTAAAAAAAGAATGGTCTCCACCATTTTTCGAATAACTTTTCGTAGTAAGCAGCTAGACCTCCACTTTTCGCTATTCGAAAGAAGAGACTTGGGAACATGTTTCCACAGGAAAATTTTCCGTAAGGATTTTCAAAACAGATTTTCTGACGGATCTTTACAAAATCTAACTGTGCCTCAAATATTTCCAATAGGGTTATGCTGATTTTTTTATATGAGTTAATAGCCTAGACTGTCCATCTGAAAACCGAAGTTAAGCCAATCCTTGATTTCCAATGATTCTGGCGTGGCATAGGATTTCCACGGAGCTCCAGGACTGGCACTCGGTGACGTGAAATAACCTTGAAAGCACAAGAGACATACGCAATCGATTACACGGCCTGGCCAAGCGAAGGTTTTCATCTGTTATGGCGCCTCAGATCGAGATCTCGTCTGATCGCTCTGTACTTTTCACTGTTAGGAGGTAGTATTGTAAGTCACACTAGAAAAAAGTTCTAGAGTAATGGAACGATATGTCCATTTATAAGGCGCCGTAACGGACGGAAAAAGATAGACCGTTACGTGGCCAGATCATCCACTGGTGGCAACATTTATTTTCGAAGAAAACATTAAAACCCTAATGCAAACCGTGTTTTACGAAAACTGGGATTTCCAGGGTGTTTCTACGTAAGCATAAAAAATTCGTAATTCACTCAAAAAACACCGGAACGAGTTGAAAACTTCAGGATATTTATTTCTACTTCATCTATTTTTACTTCAGGTATTTATGCTATTCTACATCCTATTTGTAACAATTTTACACAAAAGATTGAAAATTTTCCAAATTGCCCTTATTGTTTTTTTCTAATATAAACTTTAGTACCTTTGAAACAGTACGTACTGAGAAGTTTTACGAAAAACATTCGAGCAACTCGTGTAATATGATGCCCATGAGGGCAAAGTGTAGAAAAAAAAGCGATATATCTCTATAAAAGTAGAAAAATTAATAAATGAAGCAATAAATTGATATTTATCTAGATAAACTCGTTACATTGGGATATGAATGTTAACGTAGTGAACCCTTCTCATATCATGATAATTCTAACTAGCTCGTTATAATTCGATATCATTTTATCGCCGTTTTTTACCAATATTTAGGGAAGATATCGCGATGAAGCCGATATCTCGATAAAGTGCGAGCTTTGTTCTACTGGACCATATTCTTCGTTTGTTAATCTTAGCAATACCGCAATAATCAAATGTAGAAGGATATAGAGCGATCAAAATTTGTCGATGCTTGTTGTAATATAAGATTGCATTACGATACCTGTGATGCTCATCGCAATAACTTTTGTAATCCAGAGTATAGATCAACCACCATATACCGGATTTGTTGCCATAAGAAATACTATCACGAGAAACATCAAATGCAACGTGATAAACGTTGAATTATCGATAGTTTATAAAAATATTGATAAAGCGGAATTTATGCAAACATGCAGCACGTGGTATACATATACAAAAGTTTCTCAAATTTTCTTTTCTTATTAATATGAAGAATCTCGATACAGCAGTATGTCATCATTCATCGAAATACACATAGATTAAATTATTATCGAGATGAATCTTTATCGTTTGTAGAAGAATTTGAGTTTGGACTTTGTGAATTCATTTTTCTTCATCTCACGCTATCTTGTTTCAAAATCGATAAAAGGAAGACTAGGATAAAATGTAATTTCAATGTCTACTCTTTTTTAGTTTTATGAACTAACTATAAAAAGTTCAAATTATTGTTTTCAAACTTTAAACCATTTTTTTGTTTTTTTCTTCCACTAGCACATTTATCCGATTATATTCAATGTACACGTGTGTGTCTATGTGTGTTTTAAAAAAAGAGAGAAAAACAAAAAGTTTTTGAAACATTTTTTTCAAAATCCTGCCGTGGTACATTTAAAGAAGTAAAAGAAAGTTGAGAACATTTTTTTCAAGTTTATAGTCGATATTCAAAGTTATACGTACGAGCATATGAAACTGAGTTAATCAAAACAAACAAAACAAGCGAGTAGCAACTAAATAAATACTTCACAAAGTAGCAGTAGCATCAGAAGTACAAAAAATACAAAACAAAATATCATTCAAAATAAAAATAAAGAAATAATAAATAAGAACAAAGGCACGCTTAGCGTTTTAATCACAACTTTTTTATATGTTTGCTGAGAGAATGGACGGTGCATAATCAAAGAAAGTATTGACTAATTAAAAACAATGTAAAAGAAAATGTTGAAAAACTTCAAAAAGCATCAGTAATGCTATGAAGAGTGAAGAAAATATGTCTTATTCTATATTGGATCCTTTTTATTTTCATTTCCAATATAAAATTCTCTCTCTGTCTCTCTCTCTCTTATCCATTTATCCTTGACTATCAAGCAAAACGAGAATAGAACTCTTCATAATTCGTAAAATAGACTAAATATTATCCCTTAGATTTTTTTTAACGCTCCGCTACTTTACTAAAACTTTTATTTTCTTTAGCGCTTTGATAATTAATTAGATCTACAAACAGAAGCAAAGAAAAAAATATATATGCTCTCGCTTGCTTGTACAATCAAGTAAAATTATACGTCCATTTTGATGTAAATAAATTCTCTGTCACATTCATTTCTGGTGTATGATTATTGCCGCTATTATTATCTTGTTGCGGTAATGGAGAACTTGTTTGAGATCCAATTAAATTTACATCATTTGTATCGGTATTATTTAATAAATTTTTTTTACGCATAGTTCGTAAACGTTCATTTTCTTTTTGTAATACATCATTTCGAACTTTTTCATTTTCTAATTCATCACGTGAAACGCGTAACTAAAATAGATTAACAAATAAAATACAAAATTAAGTACAAAACTTTCAAGATAAATTTTCGTATACTGTACCACTATATAAAATAAACGAGCGGCAACGGTTCATGCTAAACACACATACACTAGTCGTTCTTCTGTTACAAACTCATATCAGAAGAAAAATTAATAAATTGACAAAATGCACATGCACATATAAAAATTGTTAAAAGAGCATTACATCTCTATGAGTATTTCAGAAATAAACACTCTTTCGTATAATACAATCTAATAAAATAGTGTCGATTTCTGATGTCATAATAAAAAAAGTCATTGAACTCTTTTATCGAGTAAACATCATTTGAATCTCTCTACAAACATAGAAATCATCTATCTACTTTTGAACTCGCATTCGAATAAGACTGATAAAAATATACAAATAATAAACTACAGGAAAAAGTTTGAATAGATGTAGATATATGAATTCTTGGTTATCAAAGTATTGTCATTATTCATGCAATTTTTCTCATGCTGTCTGTGTTCAAAAATAGAGGCTAATTTACACTTTCAAACTCAATCATACGCACACACACAACTATAACGCGTGTACCGTGCATGAAACGCTAAATTAATCTACCTGCTGATGATGACGTTCCTTGTGACCATTCATTTGGTCCTCGTCTTTTATTAGTCAAACTTATTTTATTACTATCATTAGATGAATTACGTCTTAAAGAATTATTATTATTTTGCCAACGTTCATTAGAATAGTCTCTTGATAAACGTCGTGCTACTGAAGATTCTCTTGTATTATATGATGGAGATAATAGTTCTCTTTCAACAGATGTAAAACGTGACGTTGATTGACGTCTTGTGAATAAATTAGATGATGGCGTTCCACAAGCGGTAGTCGATCTAGCTGTGGTACTATTATAAATGTTACTACCTGACGAAGGTGAATTAGTTAATATTTTTGATATATCAGAACTGAGTGGTATAGTATTTGAATTTCGTCGTACAAATTCGATACTATCAACACGATCTTGTAAACGACGATTTTCTAATAAACAATCGTCGTACTTTGTTTTTATTTCACGATACTACACGTTGACGAAAAGAGGCAGGAAGAGATATACATAGTCACAAAAAAAAGAGACAACACACTTGAGAGAGATAGCATATACACTCTTGCTTTCGACATATAATTCTTCTATTCAATAAAGAAGAGCAGATGAAGACAATTTGTTTTGAGAATATCAAAAAGTTATAAAATAAAAAATAAATATGGCATACTTCTTTTTGTAAACGTCTCCTTTCTTGTTTTAATTCTTCTTCGACTTTTTCGGCATCCTCTGTTTGTTGTTTATGCCGTTTAAGTTGAGCATCAAAACGTTTGTTCTACAACAGAAGAAGAAAACAAAAATATACATTTAGTATGAAATAATGAGATCTTCTTTAATAGTTTATTTTATATAATCGAAAATACTGCTCAATTTTTGTAAAGTTTACTAGGTCAGAACACAGAAACATACCTCTTGTTGTAACGACACATTATCGGCTTCTATTCGCTGTAGACGATTTTTTAAATCTATCAGTTCACGAGCCATTTGTTCTAAAAGATGAGAAAAACAAATTTTACTATTTACTAAATTCATGAAACTTAAGTCTAGTTCTGGTGAAACCCTATTTCAATAACTATAACCGCGCTGTCGATCAGAATACTGATTTTTTTATTTTTTTACTTTTCAGAAATACTGACCAAGTCAAAATATGATGAAGAAATTTCTCATTGGCTCTATCTGCCATTGTTGGCACGAGTACACATTTCAACAGTAGTAAAATAAATTCTGTTCATATTTGCCAAGATTCTTTATTCAAATAGATGTTGAAGAGTTGATTTAAATTGAAACTAATACGTATGGCTACAACAACGTGGAAGAGCCGGGATTTTAGCAAATATCGAAGTTCAACTAGAAAGTAATTCAGACTGTCCAGAATCTATTTAGATGGCTAATTTTGGGGAAAACAACTAGTCCTGAATGAAAAAATCGATTTGAGATAAAACGCTGATATTTTAAAGCTGGTAAGAAGACGCTTGGAACTCTTTTATCCAAGAACACAAAGAGTTGCGCGATGCCTCGTCTTTCGAGAAAATTTTTCTCTAGGGATCTGCATGTTTGAAAGAAATTTCAGTCGAATAAATGTCAATCAATATTCAGAAACTTCGTTTTGGGTTCATCCGAAAAACTTGCTCTAAAACTATGAAACACTTCTAAGGTACAAATCGATATTAATTTAAAAGGCAGATGCTTTTTCTTAATTTGGAAAAAGCCTTCGATATTGTACCATTGCAGATATCGGCGAATCGATTGCGCTATTTAATTATTTATTTTATTAAGTCTTTCTTCTAGTGCTCTGAAATGATTTTCCAGTTTACTTGAGTGCTCAACAGCAACAAGTAAGAATAGTCACTCTCTATCCGATCTCTAATCCTTTCTCGAGTGGTCATAGGCGATCCTCAGGGTTCCATATCATCTCCTCTTTTATTAATGAGCTATCAGCTGCGATATTACTACCGACTGATAATATGCTTTATACTGATGACTACACATTAGTTCATTCCATTCTTCACATTTACTCTACAGATGCCGTTGAATATGAAAAATATCGTAAATAAAGTTTCCTCTACTTTCTGAAATAAAGAAATATTTTCGGTTCGTTCTATTCTTTAATGTGTCAGAAGGTTTTCCCGTTTTTCTACCCTAGGCATCAGCGACTTCAACTTAGGCCAGCGATCCAATCGAAACAAAGTCCATTTAGTTACTTTGTTCGTATAGCGACTATCGATACTAGTTTTTTTCGTACGACTATTCAGAACTGGAATCGAACACTACCTTCGATGTTGTTCTCACAACGACCATTAAACGTCATGGAAAGAACTGGATTAATTATAGATTTAATAACTACCCTTACTTTGTTGTTCTAAATGTTCTTGTTGTTGTGAATGTTCATTGATTTTGGGCAACTGTTTTTCTAAAATTTTCAGTCGATTTTGTTCATCGTCTAATTCTGATTTCAATCTAACAATTTGTTCGAATGTATCACGTCTCTCACTTAATAAACGTTTTAATTTCTCATCTAAAATTAGAAAATAAATGTAACACTTTACTTTAAAGTAGTAGAGATATCCCTCCAAAACTAACTGTTAAATGCAAAGACTTTGGCTTATTATATGCCTTACTTTCTAGCTTATTGTTTCAATAATAACAGAGAGATTTGTTCTATTCTATATCAAAATGCTAAAATTGTAAAAAAAAATCGGTCTCTTTCTTCTCGTCTTACCAATATTTCCATTTCCTAATGTATTTAACAAATTAGCTGTTTCTTGTGAAACAAGGCCTGTTGGTAATACAGATATTAAATCACTGTGTACAGATGTAGAAGAGTTGCCATTGCACTGCTGATGTTGATCGGTATATAAAATCATACCAGATTCCTAGAAACATCAAAACGATAATGTTTAATTTTTAAAACCAGCATGTTACTTACTTCGATAAGCTTTTCTCTGTTTTCTAGTAATTCTTTTACATTTGAAAAATCATGTTGTAAATCAGTCAATGTACGTTTTTGTAGATCAAATTCCTAAAACATACAGTAAGAGAGTGTATTATAAATGATCAGAGAGCATCGTTTTATTCTACTTTTGTTTTTTCTTTTAATTGTCGTTTAATTTGATTCATTATTTCTATTTGTTCTTCAAGTTGATCTTTAAAATTATCGACTTGAAATCTTAACGCTTGTTTCTCATTATATAAACTTGAATTTGAGATCATTGATTGTTTGTATTTTATTTCTATTTCACTTAGTAAGCGCTGAAAATAAACAAGAGATGCAAAATGTAAATAAAAAAAAATAATAATAACGGAGAGAACATACGCGCAAATCTCTTTGTTCAATTGACCTTAGATCAGTGTCACCATTAAGAAATTTTTGTAATAACAAGGTATTTGTATTATTTCCACTACCATCGTTACACGATCCACGAGTCTATACATAAATATGAGAGAAAAAAAGAAAGCATTACAAATGTGAACATTTATTTTATACAACATACTCGATTTACTATAGATGGTGTTGACGGTGTATGTGAAATATGTGAGGAATCATCTACATCATCCTAAACAATAAAAAATAAAAATAATTCACATTGGAATATAAGTGACAAAGCAACAAAATTTATTTCGCTGAGTTATGAAAATTAGATATTGAGTCTTACAGCTAACTTTTGTTTTCTATAACAAAAGACATACAAGTAGCATCCATTCTCCATTGAACAGACAGATAGAGGCTAACTTAATACTATGAGATTGAACAGAAAATACCTTTTTGATAAAGATAGCCACTGACAGATAAACAATGAGTATACATAAGGTTACATATCTGAAATAAGCTACAACAAGCTTATGCACCACTGTTTTCCAGCTCAATGAAACAAAGTTGTTTATAAATAATATTATCCCAGTTCATGCATCGTAGGATTTTGAGCAATATTAAACAATGTCAAGAACTCATAAGAAAATAACTATCTTTTTATGAAGTAGCAAAATGAGCTCAAGGAAAATAACATCTGGTAAAAAAAGCTAAATCAAATGTCTTTTGCTAATGAGATCTTTGTTTATTCTAAACGATATCTATAACTAATACAATTGGTATGAGCGTATCAATCATATGTAATAGTTAGCAGTTTGATGAACAATTCGAATGAACAATTCGTCAGAAAATTGCATAAAAACAACACCTGTAATTCTGCACCAAGAGAGCAAATAGCATTTTCTAGCACCCTTTCGGCACTAGGTTCTGTAGCAATTTTTCTCTTGTTGTTAACCCTGAAAAGTAATCAGAAGAAAACTATGGAAAAATGAGCAAACAAAAATCAAATCAGTATGTGATTTCTATAGTTAAAAACGAAAATAGAGCTGTTTAGTTGAGATAACAAGCAAACTGTAGTTAGAAAACACAAATTATTTTGGGTTATAGAAAATCTTGCAGCAAACAAAAATCTACCAATGTTTCACCTCCTCGCTCTCATCATTGACATTATTATTATTTATATTAATATCAAGGCCTTCACTAACTTCCTAAAATATTGAAAGATAAAAAAAGGAAACAATTGAGAATTACACGACAAAATAACAGAGAGAAAAAAAATCATCATCTAACAAGACAAACACTGTTTAAGTAATCTTTTTTCTATTATAAAGAGAAAGGAAACGTTGGTAAACCTACTTCACGTGCTATTTTTTCTAATTCTTTATGACGTAATTCACGGGCTTCGCGATTTTGTTCACGTTGATATTTAAGTCGAAGTTCAGCCTGAACGGAAAAAAAGACAAGATATACTAGTTCATTTTTTGAAAAGTATTTATTTGTATTACTTCTCTCGCAATGGCATCTAATGCTTGTTCTTCGGCGAATGATCCATTGTGTTTTGCAGGACTTGTAACGTTGTTGGAAGAATCACGGTGGCGTCCAGAAGAACTCATGGTTAGATTAAATCATTTTAACTAGAAAAAATGCGGTAAATAGGCTAGCAAACTACATATGACTATTTCAAGTGTTAAAATAACATGTAAAAACAAACAAATATCAGTGAACTCTTTCGGAACGGAACTATTAACCGAAAATAAAATATCCCACTGGTTTTTGCGTGAACAAGAATACTTAACTGATGTTTTAAAAGGTTCAATTATGCCGGAAGAGATTAAGTTCTAATAAGATTAAAACCTAAGCTTGATGTCATTCCAGTACTTCTACTGATAAGTGTACACAGCAGTAGCAAAGTCTATATATGGTATCTTCTTTTTCATACTGTGTAAAAACAAACATATTGTACAGCGTATTCACTTTGTTTTTCCGCAACAACATGAACGCTTGACGTGTGTCATCTAATTTGATGATTAAAGCCAGAGATTTTTTTGAAATTGTACCGGTAATTCTTACATAACATCATTAAAAGATCTCTTTTTATACAAAAAAAGTAGATGAACTGACATGAAAAAAATAGTCGGAAATAGCTGCAGTTAATACATCTGATAGAATGAGTTATCTATTATGATAGACGTATTGATAAGTGGAAACACTGTTTATTTCTAAGGTTACCATATCTCATAATCTAATCCAATGTTCATGTGGTTATGGAAAAGTATCAAAACTAAGCCTACCTAGTTCATTTATAACGAGGACAGATAACAGACTTATAAGCTTTTTCCTTACCAACTTAATCAGAGTTAAATTTTTTCTTCAGTTTGACAACAGCAGAGTTTTGGATACTCCATCTGTCAAATAGAGTTAATAAATTCAAGTAGAAAAGGGCATCAACCGGAAATTGCCATCGCCGCGGATTCGTTTATGTTAAAGTGTGAAAGTGTAAACGGGTAAAATTGAGAATGAAGAAGTGAGGCTGAAGGTGGAGAACTTCTTCACTCACTTCACCATCACTCGCCGCTAGTTCGTGTATGTTAAAGTGTTAACTCTAAAATATTAACACTTTAACACCGAATGGCGATTTCCGGATGTTATGTAGAAAAGAGTGTTTCTTTGCTCAATGGACGGAGAGACCTTCGGGAAAACTCAGCAAGACTTGGATCTGGGGCCATGATTTAATTTAAAACATACTCTTGATCTGTTGAATTCCAAATCCTCAAAAAATGCTCTATTTATTAGAAACCATCTCAAGGAAATTTTTTGTCGAGGGGGCCGCCTGAAAGATGTGCGCTTTTGTAAGACCTGGTAAATTCTTAAATAAACGAAAAATAGAATTTATTAGATTCAGCCTCACCAGCGTTCAGTCCTACATGCTGACCATAAAAAACCTATCATCAAATGTTTTCCGTTCTCTTACCTGCGACAATGCTTGAATTTTGACTTTTTCATTGGAAGTTTTCGGCCAATCAAAAAGCATCGAGATATTTGTTTCCTGGGTTGCCAACTCCGAAAGTCCAAAAAGCGGAAAGCAAATTTTTAGTGTGCATCTCCATCTTTTTAGCACCATAACAGTTTTAGCACCGTCATCAAGGAAACATATCACATCATCTGACAATCTATGTGCTTCTTTATATTAGCATACACATTGTTGCTAAACGTTACACTGTAATACTAAAATGTCTCGCAAAAATTGATTAATAAACTTCTCCAGTTGATGCAAAAGACAATATCTCACCAGCTTTACCAAAAGATTAGTAACACTAGTTCCAGTCTTTCCCTGTCCTTTTTCATTTCTTTTGTTAAATATATGAAGCCAGACATTTACTGGAAAACTAGTTTAAATTGGAGAATGTTCACTGTACAAAATAAGACATGATCACTGGAATAACATGCTTTTGATCTTGGCTGACAAAATTTCGTGAAAAACACAGTGATCAGTATTAATCGGTTTTAAGTTCTTCACCTAGTGCTTACGGCCATACCACGTTGAATGCACCAGTTCTCGTCCGATCACTGAAGTTAAGCAACGTCGGGCTCGGTTAGTACTAGGATGGGTGACCGCCTTGGAATACCGAGTGTCGTAAGCTTTT
>CAJNOQ010007442.1:0-12289 GCA_905250885.1 Didymodactylos carnosus
TATAAAGATCTATCATCATACAGCTATCTATCCGTTAAATCGTACGATGGCAAAATTTCCATCTCTAGCATATTACGATAAGCCTATCGAATATATCTGGATCGGATAATGTGGCGGTTCTGATGCACTATTTAATTTTGATTTACCATTTTGTTTTCACGACTAAAACTGATATTTTGAGACAATGCTGTATAATACTCAAAACAATTCCAAATATTTTCAGCTATACAAGAAGTTAGCTCTATCTTTGAACTACATAATCCCAATACTTTCATTACATGACTCTTCATTATTCTGTAGTGAGGCGATTCAGTCCTGAAAGCGAAAATGCCGATGGGTAGTCTAACATAATGTCGAGTTTCTCTATAAATTTGACGTAATACTTACAGATTTTGTTCATCAGACTTTTATTTAAATAGGCTTATGCGATGTGGAAATATTGAATGGCCTCCAAGAATTACTCAAATAATAATTAATAATGCGAAGAAGAATGTTTTATACCGAGTTTTATTTCCCGATTTCACACAACAACATATTATTCATTTGACATGTAAAAATAAAAGGGAATACCTTGATTCTTGTGGGGCTTTTTGAAGTTTCACTTCGTTAAAAACTTTTAAGTTTCTAGAAAATATTGTTCTTATATCGGCTGCTATTATCTTACTATGTCTATCCATTTATATTTTGTGTATCAAACAACAAGAAAGAAGAAACGGCTTTGAAACAAAGTGCATTGTCTCTCTCACACACAAATCCTTCTACCCCCCGATTCTTTTTTTCTCATGTAGAGTGCGAATAGCGATTAACGAAAGAAATCGCTGTAGGGTAAAACTTATAGATAGATAAAAAGACATGTAACTGACTGTTAAAATTGACACATTGACAATAGAAAGTAACTTCCTTTATTCCTTTTCAAGATATCTTTTTTTGTAAAGAAAACTCAAATTCAGTTAAATGAAGAGGTTGGGGGTGAAAAGCCTTCTGGCAATGACATAAACTGTTCTTAATTCTAAATAAGAACAATACCTCGTTCGATCGAAATAACAAATGATATTTAGGATGAAAAGGATCTAAAGTTTCAGACTATTATCAATCACCTTTCTCATCTACTATACACCTTAAACCAGATTCTATCGACAGAAACAATGCTTATTTTTGTCAAAGTTCGTTCAATGAGAACGAAGAAAATTATGAGAAGATAGTTAGATTCTGAAAAACATATATTCATTCATAAATTCACAAAATCATGAAGATACTTGTAAAGAACAAGGTAAAACTCCACATTTTCATGCAGAATGAAACTATGCACTCCATCATTCAACAGTATGACATGGACTAGATTTTTACTAAATATAATTGTTTCTCGTTGTCAAGACGTCGAATTGTTCCTTTAGATGTTTTCCACAATTAACTATTTTTAGCATAAAACGAATTTTCTTTTTAATCATTACTTTGTGCATCTATATGTAAAATTTCATTTTTCTAATCAGACAAAAGGAAAAACTATTCAAATATTAAAAGAGAAAATTATATAAAAATAAATCTTTCTTAGAAACTTTTTTATGTCAGTATGACTG
This sequence comes from Didymodactylos carnosus, assembly GCA_905250885.1. Classification (NCBI taxonomy): domain Eukaryota; kingdom Metazoa; phylum Rotifera; class Eurotatoria; order Philodinida; family Philodinidae; genus Didymodactylos; species Didymodactylos carnosus. The sequence goes on from CAJNOQ010007442.1 coordinate 1,578, forward strand.
ACAAGACACGAGAACACTGTTTGATATTCGACCTACCTTGCACTTGTAAGATCAAAGTGAATAACGTCTTGTGTAAAATACAAAAACAAGTGTATTGTTACTATATACCTTTTTCTTTGCTCAACTTAATTGAATGTTAATGGATAGTCTCCACCGGGTTTTAGATCATCTGTGAATAAATATCAAATAGCAGGAAACATCCATTAGTCGAAAAGAAGATGAATGAATATATAAATACTGTAAAATTTCAAAAATCGGCTCATAACGTTGCTTTAAGGTTCACACAGATGGAGTTATGTTATTATATAAAAAAATACTTTTTTGAACAATAAGAAAAAAAGATCGTGAGGCAAACGCTTAAAAACGAGAAGGAAAATAAAAAACAAAACAATGGAAAATGAAGCGAAAAAAAAAGAACGATACATAGATGCTATATGCCACTATATGTATATTTTGTATACATAAACACATCAACTCAAAGATTCCATTAGTGACAAGAAGATATAAAGGATCTAAAAGGAAATTTAAATATATAAAGCCTTCGACAATAACAAGTGATTGATAGAGAGAATGCAAATCGTTTTCTATAACAGAAAAACTGATGAAGTATACAAAATCAGCTTGAAAAAAGTGTCTAAATTATAATCAAGAAAACATCATTATTTTCGTCTTTTCTTTTCTTTTTCTTCTATTTTTGTGTGTGAAAAACTCTGTTTTATATCATTAAATTACATCTTTAGCATTTATAACTTATTAATTATCCAACGTGTGTTTTAACTCAATATCATGGAATACAAATAAAAAAATTGATTTCTTTCCAGTTTTCTTTTTCTGATGGCCTTATATCTGTTGTAAAATAAAAATATCTATAATAAAAAAACTTCTTTCAATTGTGTTTATTAGACTTATAATGATATTTTTATTTTGTAATGTTAAAATATCTTTTTTTTTGTTATTAGTAATAGTGATAGCGGTAGTAGCAAACAAGATAATTCACTTCGTATATCCGAAAAAAGAAAGATAAAGAAGCTTTTTCCCTATAGAATGAATATCAACGGAATTATGAAAAAAAGCCTCATGCTTGCGCATATAATACCATTACATTCTTTGTATGTTACTACTAATTGAACTTGTCTCACTAGATTGCTAGTTCAATGTTTTCAATAATTATTTCAAGCATTTTGTCAATAAAACACGACGTAGTATATTCATTGACTATGAATCGCTAGAAAGACTTTATTAATAAATATTATTAAAAAAAGTATAGCAAGAAACGAGATACTCTTTTTTTTAGTGTTATTAACCAAATCAAATCAGTCAATAAACGTTACAAAGATTGTCTCACTGTCCTTGGCCAAAATTACTTTGCTGTTTCATTCTTCTTCACTTTGTTTCTTCTTTTCTTGCCAGTCTATTTGATGTGTTCAATCTTCAACATATCTAACAAGTGGACTAAATGTTTCTATACAACTTCATACGTTGATATCTCCATTATCACTAAATGTTTTCTAGTTAAATTGCTGCTGTCTGTTTGATTTATATGTAAAGACTTTCTAAAGCATATCTTGGCTACTGGAGAAAAACATTTTGATGAATAACGTCAAAAAATGAATTGGACTTTGTGGTCTGGCGAAGAAGAAAAATTGCTAAGATAACAGAACTAAATAAAAGCTGGATGGAAGGCTCGGTTTTTTTATCGAGAAAATACGATACGTTCTTGTTGTATACTTTTTAACCAAATCATTTTAATCTGGTCTTTTGTTGTAGTTTTGTTGGTTCAGAGACATGTTCTAAAAGTAAATTAAAAGAAATTTTTGTTAAATTGTATACATATGTTTTGGTCCACCTATGTGCATTTTTGTTTTGTAAAAGAATTGTTTACGAAATTTCTGAAGGAGACCAAGGGCTGAATGAGACTGAGAAATTTTTCTAGAGTACCCCGATTCAAAACTTGTTGCATACAAGGTAACCGACTATAAAGGAGTCCGAATCTGCAACACGTTTTTAAAATCTCGAGACTGAATTGATGTGCAGCACTGAATCTCTCAAGTTCAACAAGTTTTTTACTTTTGTCTTTATTTTCTATTCAAAATTTTCATATAGCGCAGCTGTGTAATCACGACTATGTCCATAAATAATTATTTTATCGTGACTACAAGATGATCAGCGTGTCACGATTATTATTAGCATAATTAAGTGCTTCAGAGTCAATTTTACGCGATTTTTATAACCAGCGTTTTTGTAATTGTCATAATTCGATCATTATTAGCCGTTATATCCGCTTCTCATAATACGAAAATCACGGCATTCTTACTGCGACGACAGTCGATGCGTGATGCAAAAAAAATGAAATTCTTGCTATCTCACTTATGGTTTTAATTAAAAATTAAAAATATCTAGACTATAACGATCATTTCCTCTGCAAAATTCAGTGGATGAGTCGCTGCTGTCGGTGCTTATTTTGGCCAAAGTCTCTCTACATCAGAGTTGTAATCGGTCTAGAAATACTAGACCGGTCCGGTCCAGCCGGTCTAAAATATTTCAAGACCGGTAAAAACCGGCGAGTTCACCAAGTTTTTTCAGGTAATAAAATTGATATTACGGACAAAATTTTGTCCTGAATACCTAGAGAAATTTTGGAAGAAATTCACTATGTCAAATAACAAAGCCAATTAGGACGAATTTGCATCTCAGTTAGGAAGCTACGGTATCGGCGACGCCATCTCGATTGAGAACAATTTGAAACTGTGCATTCTTGAAGGAAACAGTATTTTATAATCGATTTTAAAGGAGAACATATTCAGCGGCTGCACTCTCGAATGAGAACAATTTATAAACTTATTCTTAAAGAAGAACATTGTCAAACAATACACTCTCGAGGGAGAACAAACAGCCACTGCAACAGATGCTAATACATAGTGATTTTGTGATTGTAAAGAATATAAACAAAATACATATTTAAGCTTCCGTATCCGAAACTTCGTTGTTTAAAAGCCATCTGACAAACTATACAAGATTCTATAACATGATTTTCTAGCAACATTAAAATACTCTTGAAAATCTATACATCCACGCAAATATTAGTACTTAGCATGGATTATTTCATTTTGAACAACGGAAGAGAAGCAATACTAAGCAGACAACTTACTCAGTACAATGCCACGTTACAGTGCCATCAACGTTACGCGTACGAAAGCGACAACGATACGTTTTATACAATAACAACTTATGACCATCTTTACTAGTATCTTCAGTAGCAAACGGTAATAGCATTTTTTGTTTCTCGGTAATGATTTGCGAAGTTCATTGCTTTTATAAGATTGAACGTTCACCACGTTGATCGTCTTGGTATTCTTTAATCTTTTGAACTGCCTTATGATGATCTAAACAGTCTCTTCGGCATTATTCTTTCTCTAGTTCAGAGCTTTAAGAAGCTTCTTAATTAGCTTATGCTTTAATTTGTTATCTTCCATTTTAGGGAAGCCGTCAAAATTCGCATCGGTGAATAAATTCACCGGTAATTTGATTGGAAACAAAATTGAGAACAGCATTATTCAATATACCTGAGAAAAAGAATATGGAACTATCGTATAACAGAATGACGATGTATGTATATGTTGTGGCCAAGCTTAGAATTCGGCCAGATTCCGAATTTGGTCGGCCAAAACTGGAAGTCGAACTCTGGCTGGCTAAATTCAGAATTTGACGGGCCAAAAGCTGAATTTTAATTTTGACCAGATCAGAATCGAAATTTGAAATTATTATTATTATAGTATTATTATATAATATAATATTAATATTAATTATTCATCCGACATAGTTTTCTTACATTTCATGAACAATGGCTTATTCAGAGGTGTAATATGCACACCGACTTTGAATAAAATCGAGCTTTTGTGATATATATTATATTAATTATTATATATTTTGTTTTATTACTTATATTAATTATTTATTCAACATAGTTCTTTTAGATTTTCAAATTCTTTCCTATACTGGCGTATATAGTCTTTTCTGTACCAGCACTTGTCGTGTTGGGATTATTTACAACAAATTACGGATCATACTCAAGACAGAGAATCTATACTGTATATCACCGGAATATACCAGTATTACATTAAATTACGTTGAACATCTAGTTAACTTGCAGGTAAAAAAAAGGTCGACTCTTTCTAAAAGAATGAAGATTTTGAATAATGAGATTTTTTTTACGTTATTTTGATACAGTAGAATGATATGCACATGATATATACAAAATGATTACTTGACATCACTATTTATATTAAAATTGAAGAAAGAGAGAGAAATGTAAAGAAGTATTTTTGAACTTTTAATAAAAGAATATAATAGACTAAATAGTACGAAATGTGAAAGAAAAAGAAGTAGCGATACCACAGGCATTAACAAAAACAAGAAAAGAGATCGTCATGCCATAGATATATCTAACAAAGAATGAATATCGAAAGATACGAAAAATGAAATAGTATAACAAGTACAAGTCTCTCTCAAAGCAAAAATAATGTTTTTTATTTCTTTCGTTCTTTTGTGAGAACGACTGCTTATGTGTAGTAAGGCGACTAAATAGAACAAGAGCAAGTTATGTCATATCGAATATAACATTACTTTAGAAAAAGTTAACATCAGTACGTACACTCAATTCTTTCTATCTTTATCTATCAACAAAATTTCACTTGTCTCGTTCTTATTTATGTTGACAGAACCAATACAGATCCGAAACTTTTACCATGTTTAATATTTTCAAAAGAAAAAAACGGAGATGACGTTGCTTTTCAACTAGCTTGTCATTTCGGGAAACTGGTTTCATCATTTGCAGTCGAAAGTTTGGTTCCATTGAAACATGTCTGTCCGTCTGAATTGAAAGCTGTTGATATTGCTGAATTGGAAAATATAACATTGATTGAAGCTTGTAAACTATTTGTATGCGGATCAGTGAGTGGTGCCACGTGTGATTGTAAATCTCAATGTGCAACGACACATTGTCCTTGCAGAAAAGCTAATGTTAAATGTTCTACAAAATGTCATTCAAAACGAACTGGTGGTTGCAAAAATATAGAATAAAAAGATCGAGAATTGAAAATTAAATATTTGTACATAGAGAAGCGAAGATGCTATATTGGAGAAAGGTCATGTTTTGTATATAGAAAAAATTATACTTGAAGAACTTGAATTATAATTGTACATAATATTATTTGCATGCTTGTTATTTACTAATGCATTACTAACCCAGTAGAGGAACACAAAAACCTAAAAAAAGTAAAAAAGAATCCCTAAAAACCCATTATATGTGAGGCAGTGTTTATTTGTGATTCTTAATTCGGTAGACCTGCTCCCATTAACATTGCGTTATAGGAAAAATCATCGTCAAGATCAAAAGCTCGATTTTATTCAAAGTCGGTGTGCATATTACACCTCTGAATAAGCCATTGTTCATGAAATGTAAGAAAACTATGTTGAATAAATAATTAATATTAATATAATATAATATTATATAATAATACTATAATAATAATAATTTCAAATTTCGATTCTGATCTGGTCAAAATTAAAATTCAACTTCTGGCCCGTCAAATTCTGAATTTAGCCAGCCAGATTTAGACTTCCAGTTTTGGCCGTTTAGATTGTAAGTTTGGCCGGCCAAAAGCAGAATCCCAGTTTTGGCCGGCCAAATTCGGAATCTGGCCGAATCCTAAGTTTGGCCACAACATATATATTCTTTTCTGTACTATACTTGACTTGATATTTTTTTCTTTCTATGCACACTATAGAGAGAGATATAAAGCAAGAAACTCATCTGACGACGACGACGCAGTTACCAACAACTGACTCAATGATGATGCAGCTAGTGAAGAATATCAAGAATCAGCAGACTATTGAAAGAAAGATTCTCCTAAACTGAGCGTACCCAAAAGAGACAATAAAATGCAGTTTTAAAAGAAATATACATACATCCAACACAGACATCATCCATCATTCCAACACTGTCTCTCCAGAGGCCTTAAGAAAGTAACGACTGTAAAAACCTAACTAACAGTCTCATCAACGCCACCGCAATTCGCAAGCGATCAACACCATCAGACTATTCACCTATCTGCCAGATGTTCCATGGCACCAGATAACATTTCACTTTCGTCACAGCAATGCTCATCTGACGACGACGACGCGGTCACCAACAACTGACTGAGTGATGATGCAGCTAGTGAAGAATGCCAATGATTACACTGTACATCTATCTCCTAGATGTTCAACTGACGCAGTGGTTAAGCAGCTACTGAAGAATGTCAAGAAGCGTTGATGGGACTGTTAGTTAGGTTTTTATAGTCCTTACTTTCTGATCAGGGCTCTCAAATTATTTTTTTCGAATGTGGGACAGAAAGTTCCAAATGGGGGACAAAATGGGGAACGCTTATTTTAACGAAATAACGTCATGTCAATCTAAAATATCCGATGAGCTTAACTAAAGTCACATATTACAAATAAATTAAAATCTGTCTAAAATATTGTGAATTTTTTAACCATTTATCGTTAGAATTACGTTACTGTCGTTTCTTCTTATAGTTCTAATTTAGAGTTCATTCTTCCAAAGCTAATTTTTCAAATTTCAAACAATAGATTTTTCCTTTCAATTAGATTTTATCGACAAATTCATATCACACATCTGATAAACCCTGGGACCCGCACGACAGCAAGAGTGATGTTTTTAGGGACGGCTCAGGAATCTCAGAATAACTCTATTACTACAAACTATCCAAACACCTATATGATAATGACCTTTATGACAAGACATGCTAAAGAGGGCATAAACTTTTGCATATTATGTAATAACCCGCCAATCTTTTCATCTCAAATATGGCGCTGAAGTAGTAGGACTTCAAACAAATTGCCAGTGGGGACGAAATATGTTCCCCAAGGGAGATTTATTTACTGGGAGACAAAATGATCGAATGGGGGGTCATTTGTGAACCCTGATTCTGACCTCGGTATTTGTTGTAGCAGAGCCGAAAAAAACGAAAAACAGGAACTGAAATGTCATTTAGTCCTTGTTCCAAAAATCCAAAACTTTCATCCAATTAATTTCACCGAAGAAATTCTCTTATACAGCAAATAATTATCGACAGTCCACATACTAAAAAATGCATTTTCGTATTCAGTACACTCGATAACCCAGAGGATTTTCTATTGTTGGTGAGGGAGACTACTGCTAAACGTTGAGAAAACTTTTTCAAATGAAATGGGAAAAAAATTTCCATTAGAAAACAATATCCGTCTCAAAACTTTTTTTACACTTTTGGAAGTACCCCTCACTAAAAATAAAAAATCTTCCGGGTTGTCAAATGTGGTGAATACGGCGAAACACTTTTGCGCGACTCTAAATAAATTTTATTTTTCTGCCTTTAATACACAAATTTTAAGAGTAAACCAATTTTAAGCAAGAGAAAATTTGAGCTGAGACCATCTTATATGAAATTCATTTTCGCATGCAGTAGCGCACTCATTTCTTTCAAAATTATTTTGTTCTCTCACCATTTGTGAAGTCATAGTTTCATTTTTTGATTGGTAGAACCGTTTAAGATATGAAGGTCACAAAATCTGTAGGTTTAAACTAAATGTGAACGTAACAACTTAAAAGGAATAAACATTCAATTAGAATTTTAATCTTTTTCTTCTCTTTAATTATGTGCATCCCAAAGAACAATCTGATCTGACATTTTTCTCTTTGCTCTCATATGCCTAAAACATCTTATCTTTCACAGTCAATTGTCTCAACAACATCAAATATGCATCCAAAGTTAAACCTTTTGTTATCACTTGGGGATAGTCTGTGCCCTAAAGATGGATTATAAAATCAGGAACAGGTGATAGAAAGTAAACCGTTAGTCTTCCGACAGTTTGTTGAAAGCAAAAGTTCTATTATATTAGACGAATTTTTTATTTTTAAAATTCTATAATTTTCTCCTCTTTGTCTTCTGCGCTAAATTTGGTTTTCATTTAGCGAAACCTTCTGTATAAAGATTTCCGCTATAACTTGAAGCAGTTGCTAGTTATCTAGAAATGTAGAAATTTAAATATCAAAGCAAAAACTTTCTTTCTAGAAGACTTTTTCTTTCTATAATAAATCACAATCAACGTTTTCTGCAAAGAAATACGTATAACAGTAATGCGAATTTATCGTCAATGCAAAGATTAAATATGTTCGTACCATTATCTGTTTACACTTCATCTCGATTAATATTTCATTTTATTTAGGATGTAGTATTCAGCTACAAACATATGAGTTCGAAACTGATATGCATAGTGATCAGGTAAAAAAACGTATGCATTGGATATCAATTATGTATATTTTTCTTAAAAATCATAATTAACATATTTTTTCTTATTCTTTATAGCCAGAAGATTTTGATCATCGATTTAAGTGAGCAGTTTATTTAATATAAAATTTTGGAATCATTCCTCCTATATATGATATATACACACTTTTTAGTCGAAAAATTATTCTTTGTGCTCGGCTTTCTCAGTTATTTGTGCCCGGGCCGGACACGAATAAATTTTTTCACACTTTTGTATCCGGAAAAAGAAATGTTCATGGTAATTGCACTGATTCGTGCTCGGTTTACGGTTTTTAATTGGAATTTCGAGAAATGAGAGTGTTGTGTTCGGTTTGTTTGCGAGACTCGGTATTATGGATGAAACTTTCTGTCAGCATCACTACAACCAAACACCGAAAATGTCAAACCATTTGACTTCAATTTAAACATAGTATGGACTTGTAACAATTTCGATAAAGCTCCAACAGAGATCAGTTGATGTATTGTAAAAAAACAAAGATATCAGCACAGGAATTAATATAGAATCTTGGCAAAACTGTATTGTGCGGCGATGAAAAATTCGATATTGCTGAACGTTGTTCATACCAAGAACGAAAATCATCCACAGAATAAACATTTAGTCTATGTAATGCAAGATGGTAATTCAGAAGACTAGAAATGTGTGTGGAAGTCACTGTACTGATATATCCATTTTGAACAGCTTGACGAACTTGTGGTTGTGATAATCCTGCAGCTACGGATTTAACAATAATTTCTCTAACAGGTGACGACGCACGTGTTATTGCATTACTATGCAAATGATTATGTGTATGTGGGAGTGACCATTGGAATTCAGGGAAATTCCGAATTCCACTAAAAATAAAAATCATACGGATTATTCTAATTTACACTACAGTAGAAATCGGAATTTACTATATTTCATTTATTATATGTGTATTAGTTCCGGTGTAGATATAGCAGCAGAAGCCCGCCGTTGTAAAGGTCAATGTGCCACGAAACATTGTCTATGTAAAGCCAAAAAAGTAAAATGTGTTACGAAATGCCATGGCAGTAAAAGAAAGTTTATTTCAAACGTTTAGTGATTTTATTAGGTTTTTGCCCTGGTGATATAAAGTAATATAAGGTCATATCGTCTATATTTTTTATTTTTTTCACTCATTTCGATTATACTGGGACAGATCTCTAGCAGTTTTCTCTTGTTAATTTACATTCACTCATAAATGTAAAATACATATATAAATAAATAATATATAATAAATAAAATATAGTAAATTCCGATTTCTACTATAGTGTAAATTAGAATAATCTATATGATTTTTATTTCTAGTGGAATTTGGGATTCCCCTATTAGAATCCCAATTTCCACTAGTGGAATTCCGAATTCCTCTGAATTCCAATTTACACTGCTACATGTAATTGATGTTAAAACTATGAACTCACTCTCATCTTTCATTACACAACGAATTTGAAAATGATATTCAGGAAACTTTCTGTACTTTGAGCCTCGATACATAACTTATTGACCTCCGTTTATTTGTTTTGTACGTTTAATAGATACATTTTGACCATTTATATAAAGCGCCGCTAATGCATAGTTACGACACCTCTCAGATTTTCTTCGCTTATACATAGATCGATGGAGTTTGAAGAGCTGCATCTACTGGTGGTCGTTTTTTCCAGGAAATCTTTTGTCGACATGGTGAAATTCGCGAAATACCAGAAGGATGAAAAAACAAAAAAAACACATCCTTCACATAAAGCGCCTGCCGTTTTTTCTACTTTCACTCTACGATTTTGAAACAAAGTTTTCCAGAATCAGCATGTCAAACTGCATAAGAACACATATTCTTAAAGTTCGGAAGATGCTCGGAAAAATTCGCTTTTTGAGGCCGGACAGAAACCATACCCTCTGCCAAAGCATCAAGTCCCCCAGGATAACAAGTAGAGTCTTGATTCTTGCGCCATTCCAACCGCCTTGAATCGACGAACAAAGTTATAACTCTAAAATTCTGATTTTACCCTTTCCTCTTGAGCAATTTCACTTTTTCTAAACCAGGAGCGAAAAAATCGAAATTGTGCCCGTGATTCTTAATTTTCTCCACCAGAACGCAACTTTTATGCATTAAAAGTATCATATTCAGAGTCAACGTCCAAAACCGAGTCGAATGATGTACCTTTTTATCCTATCCGACCACTTTTGTTTTTTTCGAATTTTCAGGTTAAAAAATTACTGCGATTTTCACCATAAAGGGAAAATCAACAGAAACTTTCAAAACATATGCCATTACACTCGGTTTTGGTTGGTAAAAGTTGAGTTCTGATGGAGAAAATTAAGAATCACGGGCACAATTTCGATTTTTTTCGCTC
>CAJNOQ010007443.1:0-12287 GCA_905250885.1 Didymodactylos carnosus
CCAAAGTCCGCCGAAATTGGACTCGTAAAACTTTTGTTGTACTTGACGACCACGACACTCTGCGGAATCAGAAAATATCACATATTGTTCAGCTCACTTTTCTCTCCAAGACTAGATGGTCCTTGAGTTTCCTTTTGTTCGAACGCCAAGAGGCTTACAAAATTACAAAAATCGTGACGGAATCACGGGAAGGAGACCGTTACGTGAACGTCCCGCTTAGTTCTTTTGATTCACCAGTAAAAAATATCTTTATTTCGAATAACGAACATGCTTCAAACAGAAACAGAAATAATTTATTCGAATTGGCTTCAAGATATTGATCCGCTTTTAAAATATTCTAATACCGACTTTGCTTCTTCACCTTCAGCTGTATCTGACCCTCATACACAATCAACAATTACTATTTAGATGAAATTACGTTTCCAGCTTTTCTTCCATGGTCAGGTATAGATGTTCTAGCTTCTCATCCAAGCACTTCTTCTTTTGATTCTGACTCTACAATAACACAACCTTCTAGTAATTCATTACCCGTTTCCGCCAACATTACTATTTTTACATGTTCTTCTCATTCATCACGTCATGATTTTATACGTAAAACTGCTGCCGATAATTAGGTAAATATCGCAAATAAAAAGATGAAGTTGCATCATGATTATTTAAATAATTTAACAGAAAAATTTAATGTACATGATTACGCAGACGTTCAAATTCACACAGCTGATCGTATAAATACAAACGCAAAACTTTTACTCTGTTTAATCATTGAAAAAAACACAAAAATGATGTTGTTATTTTCAAATTAGTTTGTCAATACGGTAAACTACAGAATGAATTCTCAATTGAAAATCTCGTAGACTTAAAGTTCGCTTGTCCACAAGAATTAAAACAACTTGATGTTGATGAATTAAAAGATATTTCGTTTATGGAAGCATGCAAACTTTATGTATGTGGGGTAGGGAGCCGAAGCACATGTGATTGTAAATCAAAATCTGCTACAAAGCACCGTCCATGTAAAAGGGCTAATGTATCATGCTCGACAAAATGTTATTAAAAAGAGTAGCTAGCTTGTCAGCATATTGGAGAATAGTGTGTCATGTGTCTTAAAGTGTACATAGTATAAAAGATTTTGATTAGAAAAGATGTTCTTCAATACAAATTAATTGTAAATATGATGGTTTGTTTTCTGCTGTTATGAATAAGTAACCTTTTTGTGAATTCGTTGTGAATAATATGACTTTTCTTGTATAAAAAAAACCCTACTACTTCCACAATCTCCCAAGCAAAAGAAAAAATCAATAAGCTAGTTCAACCTACGTAAAGCGGTACATTTTTTTTTTCTTTTGCTTGGGATGCCTGCTTTACGCGGCGAAGTGGATAAGTACCCTGTTCAGGAGAATGACTCATTACTCAACAGGAGAAGCTAAGAGCATGATTTTGGCATATATCATCAATTTCACGACTTCGTTAGCCATGATCTCTGTTTTTCCCATTCTAATTCAGCTAAGGACACAGCGCGCAAAAAAGAACAGAATTACTCATGCACATCAGACTCTACTAGCACCACGTATATAGCAGAGAGACACGTGAGTTAATCGATGAATTATTCTTTAGTCGATGTACTCATAATTATTGGTATTGTCTTTCTACTAATTGCAATAATCCTTATTGAAGAAGTTTTTTTCCAGTTACTCACCCTCTTCGAAAAACTATTGCTCTCTCTCTCTCTGTCTCTCGTTAGAACTTCATGATCACCTCAAACAGGGCTCCCGACAGACCTCGAAAATTTTGTATAAGTCCAAGAATAAACTGGAATATCCTACTTAGAAAACGTTCCGTCTGTAACTAGGATATTTTAGCTAATCTTGGGTATAAACTTCTACCACTCTCTTATATTTTCAATAGAAGAACGCTAAAGCTGGAGTAGTTTCACAAAAATGATGAGGTAAAGAGTTATACATTTAGAGGATAATTTCAAAGTTAACTTGTTTAGACTTATGGCGCCGGCGCCGGCAGCTACGTCTGTTGCGACATGACTAGCAAAGACAGGAGCTATGGGGACGGACAATGATCAGGAGGACGAGGACTACGCTACAGAAAATAACGCCAGAATAGTCAACGTTCTGCTGATGAAGTAAAAATTCAGGTGAACGAATTTATTTATTTGAAAAAAAGCATGCTCTTCATATTCAGATAGGTACTTCTATTTTGAATCGATGCACGCCAACGATTATTTGTACAAGCCACGATTAGTACATTGAAATGAATGAAGCTATGAACTGTTAAAACTTTTTGAAAACAGATCGGGTTGCTTGCACTTTGTTTTCACTGTGTACGTTTCACTAGAATTTTAAAGTTTGAGCACATAACACTGTATTTAAGAATAAACCCATGGGAAAATAATCAGAATGACCGATGACCTAAGAGATACTGTGCTGCTTACGGATTAAATAAAGGTTAGAAGTTTACTCAAAGTTTCTCTTCAGCTTTTCCTAGAAAACGGAACAGCATAAAGTTATGTCGAATGCTGTGAAAACTAATATTTCATGAGTAATGAGAGAACCTCTCCAGATGTCCAACTGCTAATTGATAGGTAATCGATCATGCTGATTCTGAATATAATAGCCGTTTTTGGCGATAGACCTTTCTTAACCGTTTTCTGGAAAATTGGTTTTCCGGAAACCTCGAAAAGTCCCCAGCAGTTTTTCTAAATAAGCCACGACTGCTGCCCGCGAAATTCGGATTAAAATGAGACATCTCCCGCTCTACACGGCCTTTCTTTGCAAAGTTATAGAATTTACAAGAAAAGCCCTAAATGTTTATTGTCACCTCAGAGCTATAGAAAGAAGAAGGATAGATGAATTAAGGGTTTTCTTGCGAATTCTAAAATCTATAACTTTGCAAACAAAGGTGATGTAGAGCTGGGAGATGTCTCATTTTAATCAGAATTTCGCGGGCAACAGTCCTGACTTATTTAGAAAAATCTCTGGGGACTTTTCGAGTTTCTGAAAAACCAGTTTACCAGAAACCGATTAAGAAAGGCCTATTGGCAAAAACGGCTATTATATTTGGAATCAGCATGGTCGATTATCTATCAACTACCGCATTTCGTTAGAAAAGCGGTTGGACATCTAGAAAGGTACCCTCTTAAGTGTATGTATGAAAAAAACGTCGTTGAGTTAGTTTCAATACGTTCCAATCTTTCTATGAAATTTATCAAAATATTTCAACACCTCCTCAGGTGCTTCCAAATTTGGATAATGTCCAACATCATCAGCTAACAGAATCACATCAGGATTATTCACTACTTTCTTAAAGTATTCTGCCAGATGTCGTCCACTCACTGGATCAGCTGGACCATTAATCAAACAAATTGGGACTGCTGCTGCTTCACTTAAACTCTTTTCCCATCTCTCTGCATTCTGTCGTCTTTCAAGAATATACTTTTGTAACTGATGGATATGACCAATGGGTGCTTGATGATAGAAGAGGCTGGCATAGAGATACAGTTCTTTTTCATCTAATTTCTTTGAGCCAAATACTTTATTTAGACTGTTGTGATAAGAGAATTTCACAGGAAGAATTGCTGGAAGAAGACGACCGAAAAATGGATTGAGAAGCACTTTTTGGACGAAGAGAGCTCTGTGTTGTGAAGGAAATACACCACCATTGAGAAAGACGATGGACGTAATTGGGAGAAAGGGTTGATCTTTGTGAACAAGACGAGCAAGTAGTTCTTGACCGATTGAAACACTGACATCATGAGCTAGGAGATGGAGAGGAGTTGTTATTTCGAGGGAGTTGATCAGACTGACGAGCATGTTACATTGAGTGGCGTATGACGAGACATTGGAAACCGGTCGATCAAAGGATTTATCAGAGAGACCATAGCCAAGAAGATCTGGTGCAATAACTCGAAAGTGTTTTGAGAGAGTGGGGAGGAGTTTGTGCCAATCATAACTTGCTGTTGGATAACCGTGAAGAGCCAGGAGGACGGGCTTTGAAGTAGTCTCGTCGAGGGTGTCGATGTAGAAGACATGTCGTCCTTGATACTGGTAATAGTGTCCACGTTCTAGCCACCGACGAAGTTCCGGAAAGTCCCAGATGCTGAGAGAAGAAGGCTGAAGGAGGTAGTTGAGGTATATGGTAATAACGACTCCAAAGAGGAAGACTTTAACATTCACAAATGCCATGCTTCCTTGATTGTATTGCTTCAAGATAGAAATAAGCTCGGCGTCAACTAATTCGTATTTTGCTTTGTCATTGTTAATCTATACAGAGAGAAAGGAACACGCTGTTTTTATTTTACGGTTAAATGGATTATTCTTTTCATTGACTTTTCTTTTTTCGTTTTGTATCTTCTTTTCTTCTGAGGGATAAAAAAACTCATTTTAAGTGTCATCTTTAAGTTCCAAAAGGACGTGTTCCATACTTTCTCTTAGCTGCTTAATTTGAATTTTTTAAAAATTTGTGCTCTATACTGCCCAAGCTCTCTTCTTCTTGGTTCAAAGTTGGTATAAACGTGCACGTGCACTTTCTTTACTTTTTTGTGAAACTTCGTCACTTTCGATCGTCGAATTTCTACAAATCAATCAACATACGTAAGTGCGTCATTTTTGCTTTTATTCCATTATTTTCATATTTGTCTCATTCGTCGAATATTATACCATTTCTCGTCCAATACTATATAATCACTCGTCCTCCTTGTCAAATTCATCATGCCAGATTTTTCACAACTGATTATCAACACGTATTTGAATTCAATTAAAAAAACTTATAAAAAACCTCAATGATTTATCCAGTGAGCATTATTTACCATTGATTATCAAATTATGTTCTACTCTGGATAATCTTGATGATGAGTCATCGAATATAACGATTTCATCAGATGTCAGCAACAACCATGAGGTTCATCTATAACACGATACAGTACACACGTAATATTGTTTCTTTTCCTCTTATAATATTACCTTATACTTGTGCGTATACTGTGTGTATATGTCCACGTGTTTTCTGTCAAAACATCTGATTAGCATACAAAATTCGATTTTATTTAACAAAATTTGAAAAATGACATAATCAATTCAATAATATGAATCAAAATGATAAGGATCGATTATGTAATGGTGATAGTTTTCAACAAACGCTGAGAGATAAAGCTAATAATGATCATCAGAGACAAACACGCACAATAAAACGACAATTAACAAGTTCAATTTTGAATTCTGATTGAAAAGGTGGAGATGAACGAAGAAGCGGAGCGACGATTTTCTTTGCTCCATCATTTAATTGTCTGTATTCACCAGTAATGAATGGCTGAACATCTGGAGGGAGACGATTAGGATTTTTTCTTAACTGATCGATCAGTTTTGCACGAAATTCTTGTAGCACTCCACATTTATAAGCACAGTACATGTCTATTCTTATCATTTTCTGTTCCACTAATTATTTCAATTTTGTAAATGAACTTAAGTTTTAACTTCAGTTCTTCTTCTAAACTCATTATCTAATGATTTAAATCATTCTATTACGTTAAACGATTTAGAAGAAGAACTGAAGTTAAAACTTAAGTCCATTTACAAAATTGAAGTAATTATTGGAACAGAAAATGATAAGAATAGACATGTACGTATCGAGTTAGAAAATAAAAAAAATATTATCAACTACAAAACCTACTTTCAAAAAATCGAACTCCATCATCGATTTTGTTTTAGCAAAAAGCTTTGAAAACTGGCAAGTGGAGTGTTTAGAAGATGGAAATTCTGATCACTATCCAGTTCTATTCTTTGCACCATTTGAAGCAGAAGAAGACGGTGTTTTTCGGAAAACAAGTTGGAAAATCTTTCATTTCTTTCTAAAAAGTCGTTTATAAATACTGGAATACACTAGTTTGTAATCTAGATTTTAATCCTTTTTTTTGACATATTCTCGTTATTTCTCGCATCACTGTACGATCGATGTAGCGAATTTAAAGAAATTAAATCGTTCAGAAATCCGTGACCGCTGTGCTTGGCGAAATAGCAAAAGATGTAAATAAAAGTAAACGTAAATTTAGAAAAACGAGATATCTAGGCGATTATTATAAGTTTAAAGATTTACGAGAGACTTATCAATGCGAAAAGTTAAATTTTGAACAAAAAAGGCGCGAAATAAAATTACAAAATATGAAAGAAGGGAACAACATCTGGTCCCATGTCAGAAACACTTTTTCTCCTTATTTTCCATCATTTAAAGGTCTTAAAGTGGAAGGTGGTGTTTTAAAAGATGGCCAAAAAATAGTTGACAGGCTCGCAAACTTTATGAGAAGCATTTTTCAGAACCTGAATACGATCGGAAAAATAAATTTCATCATGAATGTAAGAGAGAATACAAAAAACTGTTGAAATTGCCGAAAGAACCCTTAGATAAAGTAAAATTCGAAGAAGTGCTTAGTGTTTTTAAAAAGTTTGCGCCCAAAAGACCGTTAGACAGCGCCAATACATCAGCGTTTTTATTGAAAAATCTTCCATTAGAATATTTAAACACAATCACAATCCTGTTTAATAAATGTGCAGAAAATGGAGATTTTTTTGAAAAGGGTAAAATTGCAAAGAGAATATATTTATCAGAAGAAGGTGCATTTCCTTTTGAAGATCGGCTAAGATCTATTTCTCTTCTTCCAAACTTAGCTAAATGGTCTGAACGTATAATGGCTGCTAGAATTGAGGCGTGGTGCGTCGAACACGGTATACAAACTGAAAAGCAGTCAGGATTTATGTCTCATCGAAGATTACAAACCTGCATTATCTCTCTCGTAGAAGAACTGAGATTAACAGTAGCCGCTTGCAATAGACCTGCATTATGTTTGTTTATTGATTTTGAAACAGCATTCGATAAGCTGTGGTATCCTGCTCTATTTAAGACACTGGAAGACCTGGAAATGCCGCTATCTTTAAGGCGATGGATATGTGACTGGTTGCAAAACAGGTCAATGTATATTAGTCATGGAGATACCATTTCTAGGATTTTCAATGTTTTAGTAGGAGCTCCACAAGGTTCCGTCCTTGCTGCGCTACTGTTTCGTTTACATATTCACTTTTTACCACTATATTTTATGAAGGCAATATCTCATCTATTCGCCGATGATCTTACAATTACCATACAAGGTGCGCTTGAGAAAAAATTAACAGAAAATATAAAATATCTGCAAGAACAAGCAAATTCTATTTTGAAATCTTTAGAAAAATTCGCAGACAGTTATCTTCTACCAGTAACTTACTGGTAGAAGATAATTGTCTGCGAATTTTTCTCTCGTCTTTTTGACGTTCAACGTCAAAAAGACGAGAGCTATGTTAGTAAATAATACAGTGACAGTCCGAAACTATACCGCTTAAATATAAAAACGAAAGTATAAAATTCGTAAACAGTTTTAAATGTTTAGGGGTAATTTTAAATGTAAAATTAGGGTGGGGAAATCATATTGAGAACAGACTTAAAATGGCGAGAAATGTCTTTCAGGGCATGAGAAAACTTTTTGCAGATATTCCTGAAAAAGAAGGCAAACTACGAAGAAAAATCTTCTGTGCGTATGCCCTACTACACTTCGAGTGGCTGATGTTTAACTGTTTTTTTATACTGAAATGCAACGAATACAAATCGAACATACCTATAATACAAGACTTCGAATTGTTTACAGTTTATACGGGTACGAAGACATCACCACACTTGCTCTGTGTCGAGAATTTTCGTTAAGAGACTATGTATTTCGTTACTGGACAAAATTCATTAGACACCTAGAAACTTCAATCGAAGCAGTTGCGTTCCAACAAACGTTTAGCTCTTATTTGACTGTGAAAGAAAGGCCGAAAGTGTCTTACAAATCGCTAGGTCACCGGAAAAATAGTAAATTCTTGAATAGACTTGTTCAGCGAGCACAGCACTCAAAAAGTGATATTTGTCACTTTCTTGGTACACATAGCAAGCAGTACGGTATTTATAAAATGTCTACTTCGATATTGGAGGAATTTGTACTCAAAATTTTCCCTATATTTCCACCATGAGAAATGTAAAAAGTGTGTGAGAATGTGAGTGAGAAGAGTTAAGAAGCATAAAATATGAGAACTTGAACTTACAAGTCTATGTTCTCTCTTTGACGTTTTCTCATCTTAAAAAGTAAAATAAATAGATGTATTTTTTGTGCTATATCGTTTTGCTATAATTGAGATCCAGTGTAATAAATTATTGTGTTAAATCTGATAATTTAATGTATTTTTTTTCCTACTTCTCTTTTTGCACTGAAGACAATGTAAAATCTTTTTTCATTTGTTAACCCTTTTTGGGAACAATAAATATATATATGTTGAAAAAAACAACAACAACCATGAGGTTTCTTGTCATCTGTTATTCATGAGAATTCTAGATCAAAATGACCTGTGGGTTGAAAACATTATGTTCACATCATTCTCACTCGGTTGTTTTAAAATCTCGTGATTCGTTTCCATCCTCCCAGTTTCAACCAGTCTCAACAACAAATACAAGTCCTTTACCACATTTCGAACACATTTCATCGCAACTTTAAACTACCATGCCGATAAAACAATTACCATTGTTATCTAGTCGTGCTTCCACAGAAGCATCATCATTAAATCAACATAATCTATCAGTTTCTCCTTCATCAGACGGTCAAAATACCCAATCACAACCTGCATCACAGTTGGATGCACAGCGGAGTTCTACTTCTCCTTCAACACCTGTCTACATAACAGGCAGCAGTATCATCCAAAATTTAGAACAAGGTGTATCTACATTTAATGGTGCTAATTTTAATGTTAAAGTTCGAACAAAACCTGGTTATTCAATTCTGGACATATACATTCTATTCAAGCGAATCAGATTGATAGTAATTTCCATCTTTCTGCTCATACAGTCTTCTGTATTGGTTCTATTGATTTAAAAAAAACCGGTCCTGATGAATCTATCAAGAGCATTCAAAGATTGATCCAAATTTTGAAAGACAAATATCCAAAAATGAAACTTGCCTTTGTAACAATTTCTCCTCAGTTTGATCCATTACTCAAACCAAAATGGCGACATAGATGAATTCAATAGAAAATTACTTTAATCGAGCAAGCGTTCCTGTCTGTTCGATATTTGAAAAATGTTTCTCTTGGTTCATATATGTGTAATTCCAAATGTCGTCTTGAATATCTTAAATGATTAAAGTATAATAATGAGTTACAGTGTTTATTGAATGAAGGTGCAGTAATGTCAGATAAAGTGAGTTTTATTGAATCACGTTTTCCCCCTTTATGGATTATCCACTTGTTTCGCGTAGATGAAGGCGGACGAAAAGGAAGATGAGATAATAAATCCTGTTACGGTTGCCGCCGGAACTCAAGTCGATCTGCCAGGCTATCAGATAACAATTCCAATCATTCGAACTTCAAAATCTGATCGGGAATATGAAAACTGAGGATAATTGAATTGAATACATTTCGAGAGATATTTATAATTCTCAGGTCGTGCATTGTTTGTGGTAAAATTGACCTGTCAGTGTCGAAGGTCTTGCCCAAAGAACATACAAAGCATGTTAGAAAAACATGTCTGATATACGTTCACTGCCGAAGTTTAGCTTCGGCGATATGGAAAACTATATTAAAGACACTCTTCATAAAACATACTAACATACAAAGCATTTCAGCAGATTATATCAGCTGAGCTGCTAAGAGATAATTATTGTTTCCTTTCGCATATTTAATTTTAAGGTCATATGGTGGATAATATTATTTTAACAGTTGACGATGTACTCGCTTGATTTGACTCGTTCGCAGATACCATGAAAAATAACGGCTGCTGTGTTCGACTCAGTGAAAAAGCATTCGTTGAGAACTTTGTTCGCGAATTTTTAGGTGTAAATATTGATTTTCCTCTTATGGATTTAGATAACCTGAGACTTCTCTTTTTCGGGTCATATCAAAATAAACAGAGTATTACGTATGAGGAGGAACATCTGTCAGACGATGGTGATTTCTCAATTCAGGTCTCAAAAGAAACTGACGAAATTATTCGGTGTATAATTCAAAGCCGACACAAAAATAGCACCTTGTGCTATTATTGAGTGCAATATTCTAACCAAGGTGATTCAATTCCAGCCTGGTACTGTCAGTGTAAAACTGGCGCGCGTACCGTCGGAACGTGTGCGCATATAGCCACGGTAGTGTATTACTTAGCATATGGCCGTCATAACAATTTTCAACCCTCTGAAGGAAGAAAGCGAATTCAGCAACCAGTAGAGTTTCTCGTCAACAACAGACATGGACAGGAAGACGAATCAGATGATAAAAGGTTGATTAATATTAAAAAAATATAAAAGAGAAAAAAGTGATCTGCTCCAGCCTCTGCTTTCGGTATGCGTTTCACTCACGTGAGCGACATGCCTTAAACTTTGGTTCGGGCGATGACTTTTATTTGTACTCAAAAAGGATGATACTTACCGTAACTCTTTTTTTATCTTGGGAGCTTTCGCTAGTGAAAGCAGTACCAAATATAAGTGTTATTATGTACTATTTAATATTGGAAAATACACTTCTTTCGATTAGCATTTGATTTGCCGATGCTTAAAAAACGTTTATTTCCGCCGTGGAAGTGGAAAAAATAGTGAGAAGCGGTTTTTTAGTTATATTAAAAAAAATTGATTTTCGATGAGTTTTTCGTATTTTTTGAAAAGTGCCAATTTGGACAAAATTTTTTTTGTCGGAAACAGTGTAAAATGTAGCTGATGTGTGGAGGAAGTTTTTCTGAAAATTTGACAATGACGTTATTTTTAATTGCCGAGATATGACGGTTACAAGTTCTTCCGATCGTATTCGCAGAACGTTCTTTTTGCACCTTCTCAATAGAAAATTTTGTCTATACTGAGTTTGCCATAGCTAATGACACTCTGAAACAGAGAGTCGATGACGATGGTTCAGAATCTGCTATCAGAATTTTTGTGCAACCCTTATGTAGTAAGATATGGATCAAAACTTTTCGACTATAACATCCACGAGCTCTGTACGAAAATTAGAGAAATTTTTTTAGTTTTTTTGTTAAATTGTCCAAGTTTGTAGAGGATACTGCGAAGTATATGTTTCTGAAGGTTTTTCGGCTTACTGACATTATTTGGCTGAGAAAAAAATTAATTACTTAAAAAATGTTGTTTTATTTTTTAGCACTGGGCTGTTATAAAAAAATTTTAATGAATGAATTGGATTCTAAAACTCTTAAGCTAGCCGATCTTGTAGCCCGTGAAATTCAGGTGAGTTAATTTCTTTTATTGAGTCCTTATTTTGTAAATGGGACTGGAAGCTAGTAGAGTAGGCTAAATTAACATTAATTAGAGTAGTGCTAATTAGTCAATAGCAGGAAGGAAAAACAAAAATTTTTACATATCTTCTCGTATTAAATATTCTCCACATATTTCTCTATCGATCTAGACAAGAACCAAGTTTTTACTATGAATGGAGAATGGACAGGAATTCTTTTATTAATAGTCCCTTGTTCAAAAACTTTACAATATTTTTTACAGTAGTAAGTAGTTAATTTTTTTCTCAGCCAAATAATGTCCGTAAGCCAAGAAAGCTTTAGGACATATACTTCGAAGTTTCCTCTACAAACTGAAAACGTTAGTCGAAAATCTAAATGGGGAGGGTACCCCCCTTAAACAACGATCAAACAATTATCTAAATCTTGTAGAAGATGCTTTACAGTTTCCTGATTACGATAATTCGTCGGACGAAGACGATGACACAATACTGTATCAAGTAAACTCGAAATAAAAATCATATTTTGCAAAAGAAAAAAATCGTGAGATTACAGTCTAAAGAATCAGATGATATCACATGAACGAACTAGAAGTTGACCTAACAGGGAAAAAGAAAAAAAATGATGCATTTATGACCTGCAGCTTTGAAGAGTGCATATAACAGAAAAGAACTATAGAATAATATCAAGTGGGTCACTAGAAAGAGCATACTTTCAACCTCTGGTTAACTGTTCTCAAAATTGATTATTCCTTCTAACTACTTACGACTAACGAAAACACAACAACGTTCGTTTCCCAACGCACGTTTTCAGCTACAACTACACGCTAATTATCAATATGGGGTAGTACCGATTTTTAGCTTCAGTTTTTCGAAAATACGGTACAAAAATTTATCAGAATCAGTTTCAAAAGTTTTGCTGTAAAGCGTTAAGGGCACTCCCCCCCTTTCCGGCGTTTTTGGAGAACGGTACATCAGAAAATTTTGAAACTTTCTGGGCAGATAGATCTA
>CAJNOQ010007444.1:0-12284 GCA_905250885.1 Didymodactylos carnosus
ATACAATTAAGTGTTTACGGTCGAAGTAGCAATAAAAACTGTGTACACATGCCATTTGGAAGAGGCTAAACGTGAATAAAACTGTCGTGTCAATAATTTTGATAAAATTCAAAATTTGTTGCAAGATCCAAGAACCAATGCAATTTTTATAATTATAAATTGTATAGCTTTTAAAATTAAATAAAAGGGTACTAAATTTCATTTTATCAAAATTATTGACACGGCAGTTCTATTCACTTTTTAGCCTCTTCCGAATGGCATGTGTAAATAGTTTTTATCACTACTTCGACCGTAAACACTTAATTGTATCGACTCTGGAATCTTGAAATAAAATTGTTAAATGAAAAGAAAAGATAAATAGTTACGTTAAAGAAAGTTTCTGTGAAACCACACAACTTTCAAGTCTATCCAACGTCATTTGACTAGAACCATGTAGGAAAAAGGGAAAAGGACTAAACTTTTGACGGCAGTTCTATTTCTAACTGAATCATGCACACAAATTTAACAAAAGCAAAATCTACCTCTTTTTTATTTTGTTCGATTTCCATTTTGTTTTAAACAAAACTGTATCTGTCTATTTATCTTACAACTGTGAAGAAATGTTATCCTCTCAAATATATATATATAGATGCTTCGCATTCTTTTTTCTATTTTCTCTCTACTACTCAAATATATACATTGATATCATTGTAAGAGAGATTGAATACAGAAATGCGTTTGGTAAAAAACAAAGCCTAATATTATATTCTTCGCTTGTGTCTAAGCGAAAAATCCAGCCGATGTAGCCTGTGTATTTTAAACAGTTCGTGAACATGGCAGAATAAAGAGAAAATTTGGTTTAAGCTATTTTTATTTGAAAAGAAAATATAAAGTATAGAGCTCTAGTGTTACTAATTCGGCATGGCCATTATATAATAGACACAAGGCCCGCGATATACAAGAAGACAGCTTCGAAAATTGAATGAATAAGTTAGTAAATTAATTAGTAAATAGTAAAATAAATAGATAGACTGATTGTTTTAGAATTACAGAAAGTTTAACGAGTAGAAAAACACTTGTAATTTTAATAAAATATAACACACACATTGAGAAAAGGAACAAGGTATAGCAAAAAAAACTTGTTTAATTTGTTATAAAACGGTTAGTTTCACATATATAGATAGTTATTGCTTTGTAAACTTTTACATATTGCTCAGAGTTGAAAGGATGAGAAGAAGATAGAAGAAGGATATTAATATCTATACTGAGATCAGGATCATACTCATGTAATGTATCAAATAATTTTGCATATCACCGGCAGTAGTGATTTTGATATGTACGAGCAATAGTGTAGTCTGGACAAAGTAGAAAGAAATGTTCTACTATTTCTAAACCAGAGCATGAGCAGAACTGCGAGTTTTGTGTTTTATCGATTGCTCTACGGTACAAGTCATGTCCGAGGGTAGAAAGACCCGCTCGCATTTGATGAAAAACGATATCTGCGCTTCTATTTACATCTTGCACTATCGGTTTCTTCTTACGAGGGAAGGCCTATAATTGTCAAATCGCTGTCGAACTGAAACTCGGTGCGCAACAGGTAATCGAGGGCGCTGAATCCGAATATCACATTGGTTTGGGCCCAATTTTAGTTTCGAGACCCGGTTTTCCGAAAAACCAGTTTTTCAGAAACTCTAGAAAATAACCAAAAGCTTTCTTAATCGAATGTAATTGTAGCCCGGAAATTTCTGATTAAAATGAGACATCTCCCAGCTCTACATGACCTTTATTTGCAAAGTTATAGAGTTTACAAGAAAAGCTCTAAATTCATTTTTCCTTTTTCTTTCTGTAGCTCTGAGGTGCCAATGAACATTTAGGTCTTTTCTTCAAAACTCTATAACTTTGCAAATAAAGGTCATGTAGAGCTGGGAGATGTCTCATTTTAATCAGAAATTTCCGGGCTACAATTACATTCGATTAAGAAAGCTTTTGGTTATTCTCTGGAGTTTCTGAAAAACTGTTTTTTCAGAAAACCGGATCTCTAAACTAAAATTGGGCTCAAACCAATGTAATATTCGGATTCAGCGCCCTCGATTACCTATTGTCCACCGAGTTTCAGTTTGAAAGCGATTTGACAGTTAAGGGTCTTCCCTCGTTAGGTATAATTTTTAATTCAACCCACAATTTTTTAAATTTCTTCATAGAACTCGCCATGCGCAATCTTATATCGAGTTGGTTCCATAACTTTATAGTAAAAGGAAAGAAGAAAAGATCGTACGCTCTTGTTTGTTTGCTGAGTTTGCGTTTTGTTGACACATTTTCCTGAATTAAAATTACATTCCGATTCTGAGACCTTAAGCCATTTCGATTATTCTGTATAAACGTGATACGATTTAGTAGAAACTGAGGTGCCTTTCCTATCACAATCTTTTGCATGAGACTCACTTTTCGAGTTTCAAATACCTCACTAAACGGCGGCCACCCTAAAACTTTAAGTAATTTCTCTTTACTAGTCAGGTGTAAGGCACCACTAACTACCTTAGCTAGTTCATACTGAAACTGTTCGATTTTTGCTATATTTTCATTTGTAGTGCCAGAATAAACTTCGTAACCATAAAGAATGATCGACGAAACTAAAGCTTGGTAGATCGGTTGCAGAGTACTAGTGTTAAAAAGAAGTTTAAATTTTCGCATTAAAAATAATATCTTATTACACTTTCCAAGTACGTAATCACAATGTGTTTGCCACTCTAGAGTAGGCGTTAAAAACACTCCTAAATGTTTATGTTCTTTGACTTCTACTAGAGCTATACCATTTAGTTTTAGTGCTGAAGTGGAAGGAGTTGATTTTCTCATAAAGGTCATCGTCACACATTTCCGTTCATTTAGAGGTAGCTGCCAATTCTGAGCCCACTTATTTACTTTCTCTAAATCTTCATTCAAAATTTTTGTTGAAAAACGTGGATTCGTTGAAGAATGATGAAGTAAGGTGTCATCTGCAAAAAGCCTACAAGTTGAACTCAGCTCATTTCCGATATCATCAATGTAAACTAGAAATAGTAAAGGTCCCAATACGCTTCACTTTGGAACATCTCTGTTAATAGATCTTGAGCTTGATTGTTTATCATTTATTACTGTAATAATCTTCCTATCGTTGTGATACCTCTTAAACAGTCTAACATCGAACCTCTAACTCCCTTACATTCTAATTTTGCTAACAGTCCTTTTATCCAACTCCAGAACTCGATGAGCTCTATCGAATGGCAAAATTCGTTTCAAAAAAAATATTGATTCATTCAGGTTTAAAATAGAAAATACTTATTTTTTCAACGACATAAAAACTCAAAATTTTATATTTTCGCCTAATATTTTTATCAACGGCTGTACCATTTCTGCAAATAAGTGTGCCAAATAGAACTCGATGAACTCTATCGAATGACAAAATTCGTTTCCAAAAATATTGATGCATTCAGTTTTAAAATAGAAAATACTCATTTTTTCTCTTATACTCAGTATCTCTTATTATTTATCAACTGTTCGAAAGTGTATTGTTCTAGTAAAGCAAAACTTTATACATCCAGCTTTCGTTGTTATTGATTTTTCTGCCGCATTACTTAATTCTGTTTTGAATGTCTTCAACTATGAAGATGTTAATCATCATCTTCGTAAATGTTTTCTAGTTATTGCTCGTGCATACACTCTGCAACAATTACGGTCAATTATCTATATTCGTTTCTGTTGTGCGCAGGTCATGCATGCGTTTTCACGCAGCTTATTTAAAATGGAAATTAAAAAAGAAATTCGACATGTAACTATAAAAACATTTTCAATTTTGTTAAACTGTAACTGTTTCGACACAGCCATCAAATTATTTAAAACTATTACAATGAGATACGGCGATCCAAATGCAGTTCATTCCCAGGATTGTATTGAACCATTCATGCAAGTCATTGATGTTTTGCAGTTTGATATCGATAAATGTTTAATTGATGATATAATTCTAAACGATAATGATAAGATCGAACTCGATACAGTCGATGAATTATTGCATTCGTCTGATTCTATTATTCACCAATCACCTTTCAATATTGAAATGAGAAAACAAGTATCAATAATGAATGATATTCTTGATAAATGTAAAAAATCTGAAAATATAAGGCGCTCCAAATTCGAAGTTACAGTGATATTTGCAACTTGGTCGTCTTATACATCACTAGACGCAAAATTTCACGCTGATCACGACTATTACCTTTAAAATTCGATTAGAGCCCATCTTCGTAGAGAAAACGACAAAAAACCGAAAAACGGCCATTTTTCGAAAAAGCCCTTTATATCTCGACTCCATGATGTTCAAAAATTTCTAAAGTCAGTTATTCTTGTTGCCCGTAAAAAACTGCATTGAGTGACGTGTGTTTTGAAATTTTTGCTCGAGAGAAAGTGGTCCAGGATTCGGCGGAGGACAGAAAGGTTTACGTTTTTATTCAGCACCCGAAGAAATGGCATCAGATGTTTTCCTTGATAGATACGAACTTGATTCTTTTGTCATTGGATTCGCCACAAAATTCTACACAAATCCACAGATCTTTTTTTCGAACTTCGCTTTCCTTATTGAGTTATAATTTTTTTATCGAAAAACGTCACTTTTCGCCTATAATCGGCCAGGTCATCTCCATTATAGTTCGACCGTTTTTCACTCAAATAAGCCCAAATTTTGGTTTTCTACACAAAAACTAATTCTAAACATGATGCTAAAGGTTTTGGAAACTTTTAAGAATCTCAAACCGGTTTTCCGGAAAATCGAATCTCCAGTAAACCCCGGAAACTTCCACGTGTATTTCCTTATTTCTATTCAGTAAAACCACTCTGGGATGATAGCGTGTCAAATTCTGAGCATAATGAAACAATTTTGAGCTGGCTAGCATGTTTCTCAGCTGAGTGATAGCAAAAAAATTGAAAGTGCGCAAGAACACAAAACATTCTTCAAGTCATAGTCACATTTCTCAACCGAATTTCTCTCAACCGAACTGAAACTATCAATTCACAGGTTTTGAACTATACTGAATCGAACGCAACCGGTTTTAGATCCATCAGATAATTTCATAATACTCCAAAAGATGTCCAAACCTTAGGATCGTGGGTCGCAATCGCAGCAAACTTTGCACTGGACCGCACAGCTTTAAAACCGGTTGCGTTCGAACATAAAATGACCTTCGAACCCGTTGAACCTGAATAGAATCCCGAAATAACAACTTGATGCACAAATATCATATAAAAATTATATATTGTCCCAAATACAATTGCGAATTGAATGCCATACAAGGCCTTTGGTGCCATCAAAAACGGCTTCCATGATCCAACTCGATGAGCTCTATCCGACCATGTCAAAAAAACGAAAAAAAAACTCTCACTTGATTTTTGACTTTCCGGCACCTTGTCAAGGCTGTATAGTAGAGCATGGATGTAACCGGACGAAAAAATGTCAATCGGACCGATAATCAGTCAGAGACTTTCGGATGGACCGATTGGCTCGACCATACATTTTTTGCAAATACATCTGATTTTCTTTGACAATTAACCACGATACCGATACGACAGGTGGTATCGAGTGTTCGATACCGATACCATTAAAGTACCGCTATCGATAATGCTCTACTATAGAACATAACAAACATAAAGTCCAAAGGAATCACATTAATCGGATGAAGCTTTGGTAGAGAAGTTTGGGTACAAAGTTATGTATTTCTTGAGTCTGATGCGTTTTGCAGGATCCTTTTTATTGAAAGATGAATCTGATCGGTTGATCCTGATCGTACTATAGCTAAGCTAGGTAAAGAAAGAACGTGCATCTACGATAATTAAAAAAGTTGTAAGTAAGCGGGTTAGTTTAGCTCGTAAAGTCCAAGAATTGTAAAAAAATAGTCTCTGTTTATTAACGGAATATCGCCTTAGAGTTTAATTGTTTCCATTATATGTTGTTCTATTCTAAACTGCGATTTCGTCAAAAATTTCTTTTTACAACGTCTAATAATTATCTGAGCCATCATGATGATTGTACCAATGAAGTACCAGAATGCAAAATCATAAAGAGTACGATGACAATAATCCCAGTAATCGGGATTGTATCTTCGCTGAATACCTAGAGTAGCGAAGAAGAATAACTAGCATGAATGCAATTTCCACATAAAAACAAAAATGTCTATCAGTTTATGAAGCTAGAAACCTATTGCGCGATAAAACAGAATATAGGTGATGATAAATTCCGCATCTTTTCATCATAATCTTAAAATTCTTCGATCTAGTTTTTGGACGGAAAAAGAAGTTAATTACTAGAGATCGCATAGTTCGTTTTATCTCACACTTTTTGGCACATGAATT
Organism: Didymodactylos carnosus; assembly: GCA_905250885.1. Lineage (NCBI taxonomy): Eukaryota > Metazoa > Rotifera > Eurotatoria > Philodinida > Philodinidae > Didymodactylos > Didymodactylos carnosus. Next base: position 6,352 of record CAJNOQ010007444.1, read on the forward strand.
ATCTAAACATTTTTTCGAAAATACGAGAAATTGTAAAAAAAGGTATCAGAAAATAGTAATTGTAGTCATTGTCAAGTTGTTCCCAAAGCCTCTTTTCTGCTGTATCTTTCAATATCGTAACGATTCATCGTCTACTCTTTTAAATGATCAATAAAATTTTCGTCTATTTATTTTCGATTTATAAAAAATAAAAGTCGACAGATATAGAAAATTCAAAAAAAAGAAATAAAAAAGCAGAAAAAGAAAAACCGGTTGAAACGACAATCGCATACCCAACACAAAATCGTTTGAACGTTTTTTTGAAAAATCTTTGAGAAATTTTCAAAAACAAAAGAACGATATCGAACTAAATATCATAACGACTGTTTACTCTAGAACACACACAGTAAATCAATCAAACACATGCAAATTCTATTTTACAAACAACAAATAGGAAAAACAAGAAAAGTGAGAAAAAAGAAGTAAGAAACAACAGAAAAATGTCTTGTTTTAATTAAATATAACTTTCTCACATATGAGCCTCTAACTATATGTAAAACAAAACACACATACACACACTCGCACACATACGCAGACACACACTGGCTTTACAATAGGTACAAATACATGCAAATACTACAAACAAGGAGAAAAGAAAATGTAATAAACAATAGAGAGTTCTAAAAAACGGTTTAAACAGCGGTTGTTGACAGTTGAAAATGTTATTCGAATTGAATGTAAATAATCAGGATTTAGTAATGTTGAAGAAGCCGCCTCCTCATACTAATCGCTAAAATGAAAAAATGGTATAGTTATATGAAACTGTTTACCGAAGTATTGCTACGAACGGTATAAAGTAGTTTATAGAGATGAAAGCGACTAACAAGGGACGATTCCCAAACATCCCCTCGCTTTTTGCTTGAGACCTACATGGAGATATGTAACCAACGATGCTGATTCCGAATATCGCGATTGGAGCTGCTGTGGGCCTTTGGAGATCCAGTTTTCTAGAAAATCCAGTTTTTCAGTGAAAAATTTCTTTTCCTCAAATCCAGTTTTGGATCTGTCCAATTTGTAAAGCATGTCAAGAAACCTATGGAAACAAATTTTCATATCTATCGGATCAGTTCCGATGGATTTATAGGCAAATTACTTCTAAAATTCTGTTGGTGCGTATTCAACATTAGATCAAAATTGTCAAATGCATCGCATCAATGTGATCAAGCTATTTTTATTATATGTAGTTGGTGTACGATAATGGTTTGTTTGTATCATTTTCACTGAATATTATTTTCATTGAAAAACAACTAAAACATCTCTTACAGTGATTACAAAAAAGACGTCACTTTCTTTCGTTGTTTCTTTTTTTGAAAAATAACTCTCTGGACTCGTTCAACGTCGCTATTCGGAATCCGCATCATCTATTACCTGTATTTCATATCTTTATTCTAAAAAACAATGGCGTTTTACGATACAATAGATTTAAATTTATTTGAACTATCTCAGAAAGTCCATATACAAACGGAATTTGCCTATAAATTCATCAGAACTGATCTAATAGACATGAAAATATTTTTACATAAGTTTCTCGACATGCTCTGGACAGATCCAAAGCAGAATTTGAGGGGGGAAAATTCTTCGCTGAAAAACCGGATTTTCTAGAAAACTGGGTCCCCAAAGGCTCAACAGCAGCTCAGACACCAATATTTGGAGTCAGCATTATCGATTACATATTTCCATATAGGTTTCAAGCAAAAAGCGAGAGGGCACTTGGGCATCTTCCCTCGTAAGAAGCGTCAAAATTGGCGAGTATATCTGAAAACGTACTGCATACCGAGCAACTAAACCATGAGTAAACCAGTCTAAAACTCTACTACACTCATCTCATAAAGACAAAATATCTAATAATATCTTGCTAAGGTCTCTGAGAAAGACAAATCCTTTTAAGATAATAGCAACCTTACAAAAAAAGTATGTTTAAGTAGAAAAAACAGATAACTGACTTACTTATGCAGTTGGCATGTAATGTTCTAAAAATAATTTTAATCCATCACCATCGCTTGTTCGTCCATCCATATCTTCATCGTCATCATCAATTATATCATTTGAACGATTACCAATATTGATATCCAATTGTTTCGCTCGTTGGCAAATGAGGCATGCACAAAATTTTAATAATGGACAAACTAATTTTCCATTTTCATCATATGTATCATGTGAAGTATATAAACATTCTGGTTGTCCATGATTCTTACAATAATAGCATAGTGTACGTTGTCCATCAATCTTATCATGTAAAACATGATTTGAATTACCATTATTAAATAGCAAAGTATTATGATCAACTACTGAATTACTCATACCAGAATGATGGCTGCCACAAATTCCACTATCACTGCTGCTACCTGAAGTTGGTGATGATGTGGAATTGGATGATTCACTCGATTTGCGTTCACCATGCTGTTGTGCAGACGATTGTTCATTAAAAAGAGCATGTTGAAAATAAGAATATGTATTGTTCATCATAATGTCTGTATCAAAGTTGTAATTCATTGGATCATATTGAATTGTTCGATCGTTATAATAAAGATAATTGAACGACGTTGGAAATGTTAAAATTTGAGATTGTAATTGTTTTAGCATTAATTTATTTGCTGATGAACGTTTAGTATGATACATATTTTTTTATTTAAAAAAATACAAACGAAACACGATAGTACTAGAAAAGAGACTACTGTACGGTTTTAAAAACTATAAAACGAGTGAATGAATGAATGAAAGAAACGTGGTGATACTACATTTACTTTCACAAATACGTCTTTCTTCTGCCTCCTTTTCTTCTCTCTATCTCCTTTCGACGATAACACGTGCAAAATTCTTTATTTAAAATGGATACAAAACTGTACATATAGATGATTACATAAAAGTGTAATAAATCCAGGCAAACAGACAAATTTGACTACTGACGTAAAGAATTTGTCTAGGAATATACATATGTTTGTATTTAAGGCTTAGACAGCAGTATCATGGTGAATGCATCTTTCAAATGTGCGCATCATCAATTATGTGTCGAAGTGTATCTTCGTGAGACGGAGGCGGCACAGAACTATAAAATTCTCCAACACCGCTCAGACGAAAATTTTCGCAGAGAATGTGCCTGGTACATAGCTGAAGACGTTTAGACATCGAGATGTGTGGTAGACAAAATATAATGACAAAGAAAAAACAAAAGTTTGAATTTTAAAGATAAATAAATGGACAGTCAAAGGAAAACAAAGAAGCTGGAACAGACAAGACACTCCCCCCTAAGCAATAAGTTAATAGAAAAAGATTAAAGATTCGTATGAGTGTCGCAAACTTACTGCATACGACAGGAAACTTTTCTAGGCAGCAAAAAAGTCAAAGAAAAAACATAAGAAAAGTAATCAGTATTTCCTCAAAACGAAAAAAGATGCTCTGTGGTCTCGATCTATGGTAAAAATTCCAGCTCTACACGTCACATACTTCTGGAACGATGTCAGGCACTCTCTAGCGAACATTCAAAAATCTCTCGATTCCTGCAAAATGAGAAATTCCTACAGACTCTTGTGAAGTCGTACAAAAATCAGGAACCCCTTGAAAAGTTTTGAGAACTCTTCAGATTTCCCATATTTCAGGAAGTCCCACTGAACTTCATTAGGGATTGTCCATCCACCAATGCTTTGGCAACAATGTTCTTTAAAGGATCTAAGATACTAGTGGGAATTTATTCTCCTGGATTTGTTCGTACTATATTGGCTGCATTAGATCAACATTCATTATCAACAGACTCTTTCGTTAATGAGCCATTATATGAAAGGTACATAAACATATTTCAATGATATTGTTAGATTTGTATGAATTTTCAGAGAATACTGCTCATCTTTTGTTCGCAGAAAAAAGTTTCAGATTTTTAGATCTAACTTTCTTTTTGTTCCGTAGCTATGTCATCTGTAGTTAGCATTTTTATTCGATCCTATTGATAAAAAAGTGTACAAATACCGTTTCGTTAGGACCGTTAACCTGGTTTTTTATTCCAGCACGACTAACCTGCAAAGAATTGTAAACAAAATTGTAAAACAATATGACTTTTTTTGACTTAACATTTGTTACCATTACATTCTAAATTTAACCGCTTCATAATGTGTTATATCTTCTCGACGATACGAAAATAGTCTTTATACATAAATGACACATTTTAAAGAGGTTTAGTTTGAATGTGATGATGCAATACAATTGAATAGATAAGTTTGTCCAATAGGCAAAGGGAAATTCATTACTGTTGCAGCAGCATTTTCATGAAACATCTTAAGTGAGTTTCAACGTATCTGAATCTAGTTTATATCGGTAAGATTGTTTGTTGATGTTGTCGAATGCATGACATTTCTAGAGAATGTTGCTCACCGTTCGTTAGCATAAGGAAGTTTTCGATATATGTCGCCCACTGGCTTGCAGATCAGAAGTCATTTTCCATAAAAGTGGTATTTTCTTTGTGTCGTGTGCTATTTTATAACTCTACATTCGTTTTTAGACAAGTGACAATTCTGTCGTTCATGCCCGTAATACACTATTTTATAATAAATATATAATCAGTACTCACTAGTTTACCTATCGTTTCCCTAAACTAGACCACGAGAAACATCCAAGTCTCGCTCTAGTACGAATACGCCTTTGTTTCGATACCTATTGCTGTTGTCGTTGACACTACGTCGTTCGTATCCTGTCCATCTGACCGCTCGTAAGGGCGGATTAACAGAAAGTGCAAAAACAGCCATTTTGTCGCAAAAACCTTAAACTTAAAACTTTGTTTTCCTTCTGACGAAGGAAAGCCCTGAAAGTTTTTACAAAAGGTACATCGTAGGTGAGGTTTGAACGCTTGGTTCTCTATTTTTCACAAACTGCCATGTAATTCTAAGGGACTCAGCAACAGAACGACAATGGCGCAACGCAGAGAAGAGAATTAGCAAATGTCTAATGCGTTTCGAGATTTTTTAGATTTTCCTAATAGAATATGTTCCAGTCGAATTTTAGCCTCTGAACCTTCTTATATTAGGTTTTTTACCATAGATGCGGCACATAAAACTTGAACAGTACTTTTCTCCGTCTTGGGAAAGTATTGCTTCTTTGACTAGAACAACAAATGTAAAGAACTGGGGAAAAAACAACAAGTTGTGTGGCGTGGAAAGTTATTAAAAAGTTTTCCTATTAAGAATCTTTTGATACTCCTACAAAAAGAATGATTCCCTTAGCTTGGTGTAAATTAGCTTGGTACAAATTTGATGTCTCGTTGTCACATCCTTCAAGTAGAATGAATGACGAAAAATGATAGATAGTGAGAAAAATTGCTTTTAAGAAAATGTTAAAACAATATTCACATCTTGTAAGAGTACCCATGGACAAGAAAACAGAATTTAAGAAAATTTCATACGTTTTTAGGTGTAAAAGATTTTTGTACGAACAATACAATCAAAAACAAACACGTAAACTGAGACATTTTACGAAACTTACGTACACTTACGTGCGAACTCTTAAAAAGATTACGTTAGTTTACACATAAGCATTGTTTTACATGTGAAGCGGTCATCTAACGGACAACTAGCCTTCGATTTTACGACGGCTTACTCGTAAATTTTTCGTAAATGTTTATTATTTTGCGAAACTTATCCAAACATTTTACGAAAAATTTTGCTCATGGGGTAGTTCTATTCATTATGTTCGAAGAGTTACAGTCAGAATTGCAGACATATAGCGGTATTTTGTAAGATAGAGATGGAATAAATTGTTCAAGATAAACTTTCTTTTTCACTCTTTGTTCTATTATATTTCATAATATGTGAAGCCATCTTTGTTTTATTTCTTAAATCCGATCGATGAGGACATAATGAATAGAACTACCCCATGAGCAAAATTTTTCGTAAAATGTTTGGATAAGTTTC
>CAJNOQ010007445.1:0-12283 GCA_905250885.1 Didymodactylos carnosus
TGCGCACTGTTCCCTACTAAAATTAACTTGAAAGTTTAGTTCAATGTTCCTGTTCTTACGGTCCTCGAAGACTTAGAGAACCGATGTTGCAGGTCTATAAGCCATAGACCATGATTCAAGTGAGTCAACAGTCTCACTAGAATCATAGTGTATCTACTGAGTCAGTAGTCTCACTAGAGTCATAGTGTATCTAGTATAGTGCATCCACTAGTCTCCCTGGTGGATCATCAACTAGGGAACGGATAAAGGAAAAAAATGTAACGCATGCGAAAAGGTTTAATTAATGTAAAATAATTAATCACACGCGTTCCGCTTTCTTAATGCATGCAAAGCACTTCGTCATTATACTGCATCGGTTAACATTCATTAATTAACGGAATACATGTAAAGGCATCAAAAACATTCGCTTGTCGCACGCGTTTCGCTTTCTTAATGCATGCAAAGAACTTCGTCATTATGTTGCATCGATTAACATTCATTAAATAACGGATTACATGTGAAGGCATCAAAAATATTCGCTTTTCGCACGCGTTCCGCTTTCTTAATGAATGCTATGGCCTTGGTCATTACACCGCATTATTTCGAACCCATAAAAAAGTTAGCATGCCTTCAGATGTAGTAAAAAAATTCACTGCTTACGTGCGTTCCATTTTTTAATATATGCGAAGACGTTCACAATTACAGCACGCCTTAACACGCATTAAGATCTGGAACGCGTGCAAAGGCATGACAGATATTCACTGCCTGTGTCTGTTCGACAACTTTTTTAATGTATGTAAAGGCGTTTGTAATTACATTGCACTCCTTTAAACGCATTAAAAACCTTCATTTTAACGCCTTCGGATTTTTTAATGCGAACTAATATCCGCAGGCTGCGAAAACCTTCCGCAGGCTGCGAAAACCTTCTTTTGACACATTCTAAGCCTTCTGAAGGCTTAGTTTTGGCAATTTTTAGACAAAATAAGGCGTTCGGAGACATTTTTGGTATAAAATTCAGATTTAACGCATTGTAAGGTTTCGGACACTATTTCTGACCTGCGACACAGGTTCCATTTTTGTCCTTTTAATGCGTTCACACGTATTAGCGGCGCGAAATTGTCTACTTTAATGCATTCGAATGCCTTATTGTGTCGCACGAATCTAACTTATGAGAACTTCTTAATAGATTAGAAGGGCCTGCGGAGGTCCAAAATTTCTTCCTGGGTACGAAGACAAGTCCTTATCTGTTTATCGTGGACAGTTTATGAGTATGAAAGAACGAAACAAGTTAAAACGACATACAGGCGGATACATATTAATATATACATTTTATCCGCTGCAGTATCAAGTGAAAACGGTTTATTCTATACTGGTAGTAGTGTACAACGCCCGCATATGAATCGGTCATAATCGAAATTGTTATTGGCAAACGTCAATATTTACAGTCCAATAAGAAATTGTTTGCTAATACTAGTAAAAGAAGTCAAATGAAACACGAAGATGAAGTTTTATTTACTGTTGATACAATTTTTCAAGTAAAGTCTTCAAATCTTTGGATTGTGCTATTGAATTTACATAATGATGGAACTGAAGAAATAAATGAAATTGAAAAATGTGATTAAACTTATTTAATTATTTTCAGATGAAAAACCTTTTTTTCGGTCGTCTAATGACTATTCAAAGGAAAAATTCTGTAGAAAATACATTTAGATATGAAAAACTTAGCATAAATCTCAAGCATCGATATTTATTTTATTTGCTTATCATGATGGTTTTTATATTTTATTTTGTTTATCACGTATATAAATTAAATTAGGTTTAGTTTGTCCGTATAATTTGTTTTTGAGAATGCACTTGGCCTAGAGTGAAGTTACTGTTGCAGTTGAGTTGTTATTGTGATTATTATTGTTTATTTGCAAAAAGAACAACTGAACGTAGAATTACAACTCAGTATCAACACTGAAGCGTTGTAGTGGAGTATCTTTCGAGTAGGATGTTTTCATTTTGCTTGATGACTTTTAATATCGCTGTTTTAGACGACGGCACTTCCATTTTTTTATCTTAAAAAACGCTGGCAAAGTTGAAATAAGTGTTGGCATTTTTATCTTGTGATGCCAAGAACGTACATTGTTGCAAGAACGTTGCATTGATGCACGTACATTTTTCCTCTTGCAACAGCAGTCTTTGAAATAACTCTACGGGCGAATTCTTTGCTTTAAACCAGTTTATAATTTATATTAGCAATACTACGTTTTTTAGATTGTGTTTTAGGACAAAATTGGACAAACGTGTTCCGTTCAGAGTTCGTTTCAGTTAAAAACATTAACAACAAAAGAAAAATAAATCATTTTTTCATCTAGATTTAAACGTTTAATTTCGTCGTTTCTTCTTTTTTGTTCGATTTATCATGGTAGTATCATTGTAACATTATTGTCGTCCATATTGTTGTTCATGTCATGTCACTTGGTTTAAATTTTATTGACCGCCGCTATTATCGTTCTTGTCATGCTTTCGTTGTTTTTGGCCATCATTAAAATTCCCACTAAGATCTTCAAATGTCACATAGACATAGTTCAACATGATACTTTCACGAATTTTGATATTGTCCGAATCACTTTCATTTACATTTTCATTCCATAAATCACTTCGTTTTAAATACATTTATTGGAATAGATAAATCGATAATTCGTAATCGTATTCGAATAATAAGATATTTAAGTACATTAATCCATACATGAATATCACGCATTGATGGTGACAATTTTTTATTCAAATATGTTTCTTTTGAAAATTGTTCGATAACAAAAGGCTGGGCGATGTCTCATTTTAATCGAAATTTTGCGGGTTGCAATCATGTCTTATTAAGAAAAATTTCAGTGATTTTTTAGAGTTTCTGAAAAACTGGTTGTCCAGAAAATCAGGTCTTCAAAAGTCATGGAGAAAAATCCTTTTAAGATTTTTACTAGCTCGATACCCTCTACCGATCGACGTATGAACGAACGAAATCGGAAGATATCACTTGAAAGGCTTCCTCGTAAGTACTTTTCACGGTAATAAATCTTCGTTGAACAATTGAAGTTCATAATTTAAAAATGTAAATTTTGTTAAATCGAATGTACATAAATGTTAAGTCATATGTTTGAGTTCAATTTCAACCTCATTAAAATCATATAATATTTTGTTTTACTTTTCTCATAATTATAATCGATATATTCAAATATTATTTACCAGCAAAGACCGAACGTATGCAATTATTTTCGATGCCATTGATCTATGGAAGAAAAACACGAAAGAAAAACGTTTCAGAACATTTTTTTCTTTCATTCTACGCTTATTTTACATTTCTAGCATTTTGACTAATAGACCTCTATTCGGACAGAGATATATCTTTGTTGGCATTTGCTTCACATTTGTCTCATTTTTCTTCACAGGAAAGATAACAGTTGTATTCTCACATTTTGTTTTTCAACTGACAAGTCTGATATATTTAAAAATGAGTGGCAGAGTAACCTGAAAGTGTAAAGTTTACATTGTAAACATATCTTGTTTGAGTAACTGGCCTCTTTTCTCTTTTCTGTGAAGAAAAATGAGACAAATGTGAAGCAAATGCCAAAAAATGTATATCTCTGTTCGAATGCTAGAGGCCTAATAACAATTAAGATGCATCTCGAGAGGAAAGAAAAAAGAACCGAATGATGCACTTATTTTTTGCCTCACTCTATGACAACGCCATTTTCTTTCTGTTCTGTCACATATGTTCAAATATTATTTACTAGCAAAGACCGAACGTATGCAATTATTATTCAGTGTTATTCATGTATCTGCAACGTGAAAGAAAAATGTTTCAATACATTTTTTTTCTTTCATTCTACGCTTACTCTACATTTCCAACATTTTGATTAACAACAACTAAGATCAATCTTGTTTCCGTATACGTACATGTGAGAGAGGGAAGAAAAAAGAACCGAATGATGCACTTACTTTTGGCCCAGCTCTATGATTATGCCATTTTCTTTCTGTTCTGTGGCGGCATACACAAGCTTACAGAAATAAAGAAAAGTCATTTCAACTACATGTTTCCGATTTCATCACCCAAACTTATACAGGAGAAGGATTGTAAACTTCTTCGAAAATTAATAATATGGCCGATTGGCATCCGTATATCCGGTTCGTTATTACTGCTTGCTTGCGTTATCTTTTATACAAGTGGTAAATCAAACATGTGGGGACATGGTTTGCAGTTGGATAAAGAGGATGGTTCGTATGGAAAAGTACATGTTGGCTTGAATGAAATCTGCGATGAAAATGATGTATGTGATGAAATACCGGATGATTGTTCAACATTTGATTCTCATGGAAAATCAAATTGTTTAAGATCGAAAGTAGCAAGAAATAGTCTAATGGCTTCAGTTATATTGTCAGGAGTGGGGGCTCTTTGGTTGTTAACGTTAACCATGGGTGCGAGAAAACATCGACAACTTGTAATGGTATTTGATGCGTTTGTGGCTTTCTTGCCAGTTATTTCGGCCTGTGTCGGATTTGGATATGGAGTTAAACATGCAACGACATTATCGGGATTTAAAATGGGGATAGGCGCCGTTTATGCACTAATTGGTGGTTTTCTCTGCTTGATAAGCACAATAATTTGTGCTGTGATTGCCGTTTTGGAACGAAACAAAGTAGAAGTACCCGAACTACCAGTTGCAACAGATGAACATGTTGATGATAATACTTAAATGGAATTAGAGAGGAACTGTGCTGCGCAGAAGCTACGATGTCGACAAATTCTGTCTCTGCTAGCAACTTCCAAAATAAACAGATTGATCACAAATATGATACTTAATTACAAGGAAAACTGCTGTGCGGTGGTAAGTGTTGACGCTGTGAGCCTGTAAAATATACAAACAAAACATCTAAACACAAAAATCGCAAACGTTAAGTTTATAGAGTAGACTTAAAATAGGAGTTTTGTAGAGGATGGAACAACGGTCAAAGGCAACACTCAGACGGGGTTTAAAGTCTATATGTGCTTAAATATGGCAACAATCGAGTAAAACGTCTTTGAGTTAGGTACCTGAAAGAAAACAAGATGTGGTAGCAACTAGATCGTAGTAATTAGAGTTTCTGTGTTTTTGAAGTCAATACTCCAGATCGTTTCAATAATCAATGAATTTCTAGGTGTTCGGTATTCCTTCTGTTGTGAAATAACAAGTCGTCTTTTTCCTCCTTTATTCTTCCTTCTACTAACATAAAATTCTCAGTAATTTATGTTTTTATCATAAAGAACAAATAATTAAAAAAATTATTTTTCTTTCTCTGAATAAATGGCGCCGAACAAAAAAATAACAATAATTATCTAAGTCCGAAACATATTTTTCTTCCACTTGTGCAGCTTATAGCGCCGAATCTGGACTTTTATTTGAGAGAAAAATGTGCATTGATCAATCTCCATTTTCGGGAGATTATCTTCCCGTTGTGAGAAGTTTTCTGCGTAGCGTACTTCTCTAGACCATGTGGCGCACATTTTGCAAAAATAGAAACAAAATTCCCAGCAAAAACACAACATGTCTATCGACATAAAAAAAGGGGCCTCTAAGAGCCCTTTTTTACGGCTGAACCATGTACAGAAGTTGCGGCTTTTTGGCAACCTATAACCTAACGTATAAAAAATTTAGCAATCTAATTTTTTACTTACTTGTTGAAGACATTTTCAGGTTAGTTAGACGTTATTTGTGTAAAAGTATACAGAAGGAAGAAGGGGAAGCAAGAAGAGAGAGAATAGCACAGAAACATGCAATTTTTTACGCATTTTCTTTATGAATGGGCAGAAATTTTAATACGCATAATAAAGTAACAGCAGTAGTCTTCATTTTAAATAAAATGAAGATTACTGCTGTTACTTTATCATGCGTATGCAATTTTTTGTTAAACTTTAAACTATTTTCAATAGCACCAGCTTCCGGAGCATAACAAAATACCTATATCTAGGAAATTTCATAGAGAAACGATGACTATTATCGAAATTATGAATATGAGAGGTAACACACAGAAGGTTTTGAAGTGGTAAAAGCCGGAAAATTTAGATAATGTCCATGTTAGGTCATGAGACCTAAAGCGGACTACGTCTTAACGCTATTGCACTGATATATAAAAGAAACATTCCCCTTCAGAACCGTATTTCCACTGTAGTCATTACCTGATCACACCTTCCTATGACACTACTATTTATGTTACACCAAGTTTTTTTGCTATGTTATCTTTCCTATTGTATCTTGTATATCCTTCTCAACTATATATACATAGGCTTATATTTGTACAAGGATGTGCTTTTGATTTCTCAATAAACCATTTGTACATACAACATAGGTTTCGAACAAGTTAGGTGAAGCCTAACAACTGTTGACAATAGTGCTTGCTGTGAAAATTACACCATCACAATAAGACGAACTCGAATTTACAAGTGGCTATTTGTGGATATTTGACATTTTAAGGGACATTCACGAGTAATATAGCCGATCGAACATGATCAAAAGCGAACAAAGTACCAGATTCAAATATTGTACAAGACCATCCAACGCCTCCAAAGTTATTGGCAGATTTACTTACGAATCCAGATAATACTCAACAAAGTATCTGTGACTCACAGATGGTTCGTCATCATGACGAACCATTTCGGGATAATAAGGAACTTGGCGGATTTGGTGATCCTCCTTGAAACAAGACGCTAAGTATACAGTTTTGTAGAGTAGCTGAAGGCGCAACGAGCGGTATATAGCGAAGTTCGTTTTTATATCAGCATACAGGATCTAGAGTCAATTTTCTAGTCGACCGTCACTATAGCCATCTGAACCTATATCGATTTTAGTGCCAGTATCAAAACATCTCAATGTTGTACGTACACTTGTTGTACTTGGTGGCATAGACGTTAACAATACCACGCGTACAGTAGATGTGTGGTCGAGAGATTATTGGTTGAGTTTACTTGGTGTAGCATGTCAGAATGAACAATTGGAAATGGTAAAGTTTCTTTTAGAATGTGGTAGTGATGTGTACAGTGTGCGAAAGACTCTACAAATAAACAGTCTAGAATTCACAAGTCTTATGAGGCATGTGGAAGTCGATGTTCTAATATTGTTAAATATTTGATAAGTATAGAAGGCAAAAAATTATCAAATACAGTCAACTATATGGGCTCAAGTGCTTTACATACAGCAGCGGGTAAGGGATATATCGATATGGTTACATTATTGATAAAAAATTGTGCAAAAATTTTATGGAAGAATGATGGAAATACACCGATGATGTATGCACATGACAACTTAGATAAGATTGAATATTTTATTGACTTGTATGACTCCTTTGTATGTATCTTCACAATCTATTGATGAATTTGGACTAGTTGATGCTTCTTATGCAATCACCACGACGGTTGTGAGTTTCCGACGACGTCGTGAATTTCCGGAGAATGTAGAGAAAGCTTACCACTACCACCAATGGGTAATGAAGTTACGATATCAGGATGATTTTGGTAAACCTATTGTCAAAACTGACTTTCGACTTCCAATTGCAGCCTATGACTATACTGAATGTGAAACTATTCAACAGTTAGAAAATGTTCGATATGATTCGAATCATGTGGTATTGGAAGGTTTTATGATACGTGAGCGACTGTTGCACAATATAATAAAACATATACATTCTGGCTAAAATGGCTAATATCATTTTTTTTGTCAAAAATGGTCAGCTTTTCAAAAAAATTATCCCAGGGGATTTGATGGGATTTTTTCGCTCGTCGCATCCCATGTCATCCCACCCCNCAAATTTCAACAATTTTTTTTTGGCGTACAAAAGTGCAAGACATATGACTTTCAAAAAGAATTTTGCTCCCTCTGAATCCATAGCTGGTTCCGAATATCGTTCTAGTCGCGTGCATTCCCGAACAATTATCTTTTTTTTATATATTTCTTGAATTCTGATTAAGTTGTAATTTTTATACAGTGTTTCGCTCTGCGTCTCGATTCGTAGTATAGGTAATTCTTTTTGATTGAGACGTGAACTGAGATATTGATAGTTCAAAAATTCCTTGATTTCGAAAGAAAGGCTGGCTTTTTTATTTCACAAAAAGTTATTTAAAAAGGTTCGAAAACAGGTATGGAAAAATCGAACAATTCTTGATTAAAATTAGCAAGCAACTGAATTGTTATAGACCTAAAAATATACTCGATGACAACAACGGTTTTTAAGCTAAATAACGGTAAGTGTGTTTTCATTTGCTACTCGTTCCAAAAATTCTTTTTCAATTACAATATCGATACACTTCTAAAATAAAAAACAAAGAAGAACGCCATTTATCTCTCTTTCTTGTATTTGAAAAGTCTGAACGAAGTTGAACTCTATTTTGTGAAACTCCTCCAACATACATTGTTTCAAATAAAGGGATGAAGTTTTTAAGTTTACATAGTTTGGATAGCATTTATTCCCTATTTTGTGGGCATTTTTTCCCTACTACACCTCCCATCTAGTATCCTGTGAAAGCAAGCTTTTTGCGATAAACTCCATATGTTCGGCTTTATTTATTTTCAACCGATCACCTTTGCGATTTTGTCAGGTGACTTTTGTGGATGAGGCCACCACAAACGATTGAAGAGACCTTCACAAAAAGCAAACAAGTGAGGAAAGGAAGGAATGAACTGTCTGAAACGAGCACTTTTCCTAATGAAAGTTCTTTATATTTCTTGCGCATTTTTTAAAACTTTACGCCTTTTTTAAAACTTCGCTAGACGATGAGAACTGTCAATCTTACGCTGAAAAGTACTTTTTTGAGTATTAGTCATGCAGCTCGCATTTTGATCACCAAATTAAGTAATGTTAAACAACACAGTGATCAATAGAATCTGGTAAGTCTCTCGCACAATTTAAATCACTTCGAATTAGAAATGCATTTCTTCTGTAGCATAAGATATGATGATCTACTGAAATTTCACCAGATACTCTGGACAGGTTAGAGTCCAAAAGTTTTACCCTGTCTTAATCTCATGGCGTTAAATTCAGTTCGACCTGCAGAGTTTTCTAGGACAAGCGAAGAAACATCGATCTTGCACACTGTTCTTTAATATTATTACTACCTTTACTCCTTTTACTCCATTTACCCTCTTTACTTTTCTGTTTCACGCATATCAGAACTATTACCCTCACTCTCACTTTCTAACTAAAAGTAGTAAAAGGAGCAAACGGAATAAAGGGGCTAAAGGAAGCAAAACACTAAAGGACATACTCAGTCATCTGTCAGTATCACTTTTCCATAGCTAAAAAGATTTCGGGCCACTTTTGTACCTTCTCCCACCTTTGGGCTTCGCGTATTCTCAAGTTTTACTCCTAAAGAGCAAAAAAGTTTAAAGTCTGTTATAATAGATATCATTATTGGTAGAGTTTTAGGATCGACAGGAATATCGACCCAAACTTTGTTAATCAATGAATGAAAGATTGAATGGAGTGAACGGAAGGTCTTTCGTTGGAGAAAGCACATGTGGCTAGAGGCTAATGGAGTCCGATCGTTTATATTTTACTTTTCAAATTTATTATCAGAGTCAAAAGTCCAAAACTAGAAAATGTCTCATTAAAATTTGCATAAAGATATTTATCTGACTACAAATCTAAACCAAATCTCAAAAATCGGGCTCTATTAGCCTCTAGCCACATGTACCAGCTTCAATTTAAGACCTTTCTGAGCTCTCTGCAATGTTTTGTTACCGAGAAATCTTGCAGGTGCTAAATGGTGTTATGGTGAAGGTCTCTTTCTAGATATGGTGGTGCTAGTATTTGACGCATGTTTTAGGGTAAAACTCTCATAACTTTTGGTTAGACCATCAGTCAGAGCTGGGAGATATCTCATTTTGCTTAGAAATATTTGCTCTATTTCCTGGAGTTATTGAAGGCGTTTTTGGATTTGCATTTTATGGGAACGTAAAATGTTTTCGATAAGTCAGTTTTTCAATCGTCTCAGAAAGTTTTTCCAAACGCGTTTATATCGCTACGAGGCAAAAACCTTTTCTTGAAATTTCCACATACTTTCTTAATGCACCTGAGACACAAATTTTATTACAGTGTAATATGATCGTACGCCGTAAAGCATTGTCTGGTTTGCTTACAAGGTACCATAAATCTTGATATTAGGAACTATTTAAAGCAGAAAAACGCAAGGGGGAAAGGGCGGATCCCGGATCTATGCGGATACAAATAAATACAATTTTACTGAACTGAATTGTCCCAGAAATCTCTGTTCCCACAAGCAGAACAAAAACGTTGTGTCTGTAGGAAAAGAATTCACAGAATACAATATAATTGTCGCGTTATCTGGGAAATTTGCTCAATAACGAGTCGGAGTGTTCTGTTTCGGGAACACGGTTGCCCTGTTTCGCGACCCGGACTGTTCTGTTTTGGGGATAGGATTGAGGCTCGAATACTCCGAATCCGGTCCAGCGTTTTCAATTGTTTACAGTCTCTTGCGTCTTTAACGTTAATAGGCTTGGTTGACAAATTGCTATAAATGTGCTTCTAATATAACTCTATTATTTAAATTTCCGTGGTCTATTCCAGTCTTTGTATGCACTAGATAACCCATTTATTCAGCCACATAAGAAAAAAAAAAATTATAATATTCATCACGAACATGTTTATACTAAATATAATTGGTTTTTTATGTATTTAACTGTACATTCTGGGAAAGAAAGAGAAGTCCTCGGCCGGGCCTGGTTTGACAAGAAAGCTTGAGGGCCGAGCCGGTCTCCGCCCAGTCAGTCTTAAGAGCTTTCTATCCCAGCCCGATTCGATCAAAACCCCATTCCGTGTTGATTTCGGATATAGACATAATAATATAGTAACGTAATATTATGTTATAATAATATAATAATGTAATCTATATTCTATATGATATTTATGACATTATTTTCATCGTCACTTTTTAGTCAATAAAGATCGGTAAACTTCATGCTGACAGACTCACGGGCGAAGAGAACAAAAGAAAAACGATTTTTTCTTTCTATTGTTGTCTTGATGAGTAATATGTTTAACTACCTGCAAGTTGAGAAAAGCTCTCAAAACCTTTTAAAAAGATTACTCACAAAATTTGTTTCTATAAGAGTCAAAATTCGCATCGGTAAATTTATAAATATGTATAAGAAAGTAATCATTCATGTATTTCTGTTGAGCATCAATGTTCTGAGTTTACCTTTAAAGGTATGACCATTTTCTTATATATATTTATAAATTCACCGATGCGAATTTTGACTGCTTTCCTATAGTCTTTCGATCGCCGGATAGTTTATTATGCTTCAATTAAATTCATATCATGACTCATAATAACATAAGGTTACGTTATTATATTATTATTATATCGCTTTGATATTGGTGAAGTTATTTTCATCATCAAGTTTAGACAATAAAGATCTGTAAACTTCATGCTAACGAACTCATGGACGAAAGAGAACAAAAGAAAACACGTTTTTCTTTCTATTGTTGTCTTTGTGAGTAATATGTTTAACTACCTGCATGTAAGCAAAAGCTCTCAAAATCTTCTTAAAATATACACACAAAATTTGTTTCTATAAGGTAGAGAGAAAAATGTTAACGTTGTAGATATAAACTTAAAACATTTATGCTCAACATAAATACATAAATGACAATTCTCTTTTTTTGTCTGAGATAAGTAATCCACAATCTTTGTTTAAAAGCATTGCATTTATATCTTAAGTATTTAATTCGTGATGGTATTGTTAAAGAAAATTCGACATATTTACTATTTCTACATATAGTCTATAGGATTTGAGTTAAGGTTTTTTATTTTGGCTTTTAGATCATATGGCAAATTTTTATGAGAAAAATGACTGCCCTTTTTAAACTATGTAGGCAGCGACGTAGCCATCCATGAACCCATGTATTGGAGTTTTATTTCCTCTAAGGTATGAATTTTTTTTGTTCTTAGTTAGAATAGAAAGTAAAGCAGCATGAAAAAGACACATTTTTCTTGTTCGTTCTGTATTTTCTGATGTGTACTGGTAGTCATAACTGATTGATTTCCTCTTATCTATGTATTAAGCAAAAAAGTGTTCTGTTTCATCATAATGTACCAGCTTTTTAGCATGTGATTTAAGAATGTATTTCTTTTATTCTTAACTCTTAAAAAAAAATTGAAATGTGCTTAGGAAAAGGGCCAATTTACGGAGTGGCGACAGAAGTGCTTCAGAACGAGAAAAAGAGGGGAAACAACTTTGTTAGGAAATCAAAACTTTTTTTGTACCCACCTCTC
>CAJNOQ010007446.1:0-12279 GCA_905250885.1 Didymodactylos carnosus
GAGGAAAGGGTTCTGAGAGCCTTGGAAGTGATATTCGTGATCACCGCGAAATTCTCTATCGAATGGTGTATGAAGTGTCGAAAAATAAATTTCACTGCAAGGCTGCCCTGGGTGCATCTTACCTTAAATAATGATTTTGTTTCAAGTGCTGTTCAGTTTCTTTTATAGAGCTGACTTCTGGTTGCTCCCGCATTGTTAAAAATTGCAGTTGAACAGACTTGAAGAACGAAAAGAAATTTCATAATTTTAGACTTCTAGTGTAAACTCTCTCAGAAGTTGCTGAACACTTTCGAACCATGTACGAGCAAAGTCGTGAAGAAAAATAACATCGTAAAATTAAGTTATTTTTTCGGTGTTACTTATATAGATGCATAAGAACAAAATAAAACGGTGCATGAAAGTAGAGGCATCAAATCTTATTCAAATCTTAAATAAGATATTAGATCAACTTGTTAAGATCTTAAAACGTAAGATCTCACACGATCTTAGTAAGATAATTTTATGAAGTGGCGAAGATTTTCACTAGAGATGGTAGATATACCAAATAGGGAAGATGATGATTGTTTCTAAATTCATAGTTCGAAACAACAGGTCGTTCAATAATAATTATTTCATTTGTCGACAATGGCTCACCGATACTGCAGTGGTCCTCTTTTTCAACGAATTGTCCTCCTTTTTCTGACAAAATATGAAAATACGATAAAAGAAGCCGTTATTTTGCTTTTGTATGTCTCATTTATTTGTTTTGATGACACATTAGAGAACAATGATTATTTTGGTGTGAATAAACAAGTGGGAATTGCATATCAAAACCTTTGTTTTTAGGTTATATGCGATCTGATTACTCTGCTTTCGTCTTGAATATTTAGTATTTTTAATTATAGTCGTGAGAGTGATTTCTTTAATAAAATAAATAGTGACTTTTCTATTTTTGCTTTTGTGTGAATACCCTAGTCGAGACTCCTGATTAATCTCCCGCAGGAGTCCTGAAAAAAAAGTCCTACAGGAGTCCTGTCACGGGGCCTCTGTGGATCCTCTGTGGAGTCATGGAGGGTTTTTAAGGGATTCCTCAAGACTTCCATGGGAGTTCTATGGGATTCTTAAGGAAGTTCCTGGGGAGTTCTCGGAGATTTTCGAGAGAGTCCTTGGGGACTCCCTGTGGGTCTATTGATTCATCTTCTTAATTTCATGTAACTAATTAGTAATTAAGTGCCAGATACTATCACTGGTACCGCTGGAGTACATATCACCCATCGAAGGTTGACACACTAATGTTGACTTACTAGAAGAAAATTTTTAAAATTTTACCATAGAACTACATTATATTTATATATTGCCTATCTGCAAAACAAACGATGAATGGGGAGTTGGGAGGGACTCCTCGGGGATTGCACAGGTTGGGGAGTGTAAGGGTGACTCCCGGGGAGTACACATTTCTAGGGACTCTTGACAAACTTTCTCTTATGGGAGTCATAAGAAAAACATTCTGCTCTCTGAGGAGTTCTGTAGGAGTCCATGCATGACTTTCTCCAACAGGACTCTCGACAGGACTCCTGCAAGAATTTTTTGGGGACTCCTCGTGTCTCCATGTTAGACTTTTCACTTTAGAAAGTTCCTGCGAGAGTCACCAGGACTTTCTTTTTTTAATGTTCGCTAATTAACGAATTCCTCTTCTTTTAAATCCGTCTAGGAAAAATTCTGTATCTCTCTATAAATCTTTTTTTTCGAAGTTTCAAAGTTTCGCTGTAGACACCAGATAACTCGTAGTACCCTTGACTATTTGGTAATTTTCTATCAATTATCGGATCCAATTTTAACTGATTGCTAGATTTTCTTTATTGTATAGCAATAAATTAAATGATTGGTTGAAATATAAATATAAAGGCTATTGTTTATGTTAATAAATATGTTAACGATAATCTTAGAATCTTGCTCTCTCACTCTTATCGCTATAGATAAAATCGTATATAGTAGGCAACCGATCGTCAACATAGTTACCAGATCATGATTTTGAAGTATTACCAGGTTAAACAAATCGTATATGATTGTATCTGAACCAGACAAAATCGCATCAAATCGTATGAGAATCATATATGAATCGTGGTATCTGATTTGTCCTCTGGATCGTATAATACGATCGTACAAGGGCATATACAATCATATAACGTCGTATGAAATCGTATAGTACGAACCAGATGACAAATCAGATACCACGATTCGTATGTTAATCGTACATAATCGTATATGATTTCGTATGATCGGATAATACGATTCAATCATCTGAGTTTTTATTTTTCAATATCAATATCTATGATCTAGGAAATATAGAACAACCTGATTTAGTTAACACACTCTATATCATACAAATCGCTCTATTTGTTAACACTTGCGTACATTTCATACTTTAAATACTCACTCTAGTGAAAGTACTCACGTGATATCATGTGCGTGAGTATTAAAACGTACTCTGTTGGAAAAACCGGACGAGTACTCATACATTTTGAGTACTCATGAGTGCATAATGAGTACTATGGGGACGATTTTGAGCAGTCATGCTTGAGTATTGTTGAGTACGCATATAACTTTTGGCAAAATACTCATCAGCATTGTTCATCTGATATTTTCATATAGAAGAGCGATCTCAGACAGTTAGAGTTGGACTAAAAGTCCATTCACAGACGAGTCCATTTCTGACTATATACAAAGAGCAGAGCAAGAAAAAATGCCGCCGCCGCCACAGCCGCTTTTAACGTTATTATCTCTTTTGGGACCAAGTTTCTTTACTAAATTCTACGTTCTTTATCTAGTTTCATTTTTGCAAAACAAAATGGTAAATGAATATTTTCTGACTACTTACATGAGTAACTGAGTACTCACTGATTAAAAATACTCAAAAGTTGTTAGTAGAACTCATATGAGTACTCATGGACGAATTATGAATAAAGCGTACTCATAGTATGAGTACTTTCACTAGGGCAATCTAATTTTGTTTTTAGAAATCTATCACATAGGAAATACAAATGAAGGATCGGTTTTTACAGTATAGAGCGTAGTTCGCTTGTGTGAATATCTCTCTGTAGAAAATTGATGTTATATTTTTTGCCATTTAAGATTAGAATGATTAATCAAATTTGTCCTCACTCTTATTCTAATGCAGAAAAGTTTAAACCAAACGAAATATCAAGAGTGATTGATTAATGCATTCATTATACAATATAAAAACATCAAAATAGTGTTATGGTTATTGAATAAGAACTATACACTAACGTGATCAGTGAGGCGTGTAGAAGTTGTTCGTTATCCTCAAAAAGTGCAAATTTGATACTATCTATCTTAGACCAATTTTTTTTTTCAGTTTATAGATACATTATTAGTCATTTGACTTTTCTCGACAATGTTAAATTTGAGAAAACAGCAATAAGAGTTTGATGTATCCTAATAGATACAAGTAATTCATACTATGAGTATCGATGATGAAGCTCTTTTAGATACCGTCTGGCTTTGTAATAGGTATAATCAATAATTTTATTCAGATATAAAACAAATACAAAAATATTCTTTCTTATACCGGTTAATTCAAGTGAAACGCTAAATGGCAACATCAATTATTGTCATTGTAAATATATTAAAATAAAACGCAAAATAACATATTATTTCTACAGTGTTTTAAATAACACGAAACATTTCACTAAGAGAATGACTTGTGCGTAAATTCGGAGCCGTGAGACTTCTTGTTACTTTTGTATCAATACTATTACCACGCAAAGGTATTCGAGGTGGTTGTGGTGGAATTGGTTGTTGTTGTTGATTAAACAGTGGCTGACCAAAAGGCATTTGTTGTGAGACTTGAGGTGGGAGTACGGATGGTGGTTGAGGTGGAAGTTGTTGTGCTGCCAGCTGTTTAGATGGTATTTGATTATAGGGAATGGGTGCTTGAAGTTCAATTCTATCGATGGTTTCACGCATTGATTGCGTAGGAGCCACTTGTAACGGTTGTGTACGAAATAACCATTGACCTTCGGCAATATTTTTTTCCACTATTGTCATTGCTAGAAAGGGTACTCGTCGAGCTATATCAAATAATTTTTCTGGCTGAAGTTTACCACCTGATAAATGTCGAGTTAAACCTTCGAGACTTGGCGCATGAGCAACAATTAGAACTGTTCCACCTGACATTTGATGACGGTCCGTAATTGTATCCATAATGGTACGACACCGTTCATAATAGTCCAACTGACTATCGTGGGGACGCATAAACGGCATTAGTGCTTGATATTTCATGTCGATATTATAACCATTAGCTGCGAGTTCATCTTTGGTCATAAAACATAGTGTGCGTTTAAAATCATTTAAATAACATTCGAATAAACCTGGTTCCTAAACAAATAAACTATTTGTAGTAGAAAAAGATTATCATATCAAATCATATGCTGTGGCTATGTCATCTTCTTTCAAGTAAATGTGTAAATAGTAAATTTCTATCTATCCCATTTTAATGTCTAATTTTTCTCACATTCGTTTGTGCATATACAAAAGTGAAAGTTGAAAAATCTAAACTATTCTTTTGTTTCGCCATCATTATTTTTAAAAGTCATTATGATAAATTACGTGCAAATATGTTGATAGCTGTTTTAAACAAATCAGATTACTTACTAGCTGCATTGGTACTCCTTTTCTACCCATCCCAGATAAAATGCCTTCAGCACTTTGTACGCATCTTAATGACGGCGATACATAACAAATATCGGCCGCATAACCATTCAGAAAGAGCGCTTTTCCCGTTTTAAATGCATGCATTCGTCCACGATTTGTCAACGGTACATCAATAACATAATGATGAAGATAGGAACGATTAGGTAGTGCATCTGGAAGATGTTCACTAAACCGAATGTAACGCCCATTTCGATCGAAACTTTTTTTTGACCAATCTGAACCAAGAACAGCATCGGCCCGTTCAGCATGACGAATGATGACAATTCGAAATGGACGATAAGGCGAAGAAATTGGAAGTGGTATGGATGAAATGGGTGTTTCTCTTGTCTTTGTTGGAGTGGCAGTTATTTTACGATTTGGTGGTTGTTTAGAAGCGGTAATGTTTGTTGAAGGAATATTATTTCCAAATCCATTGTTTGTCATCGATTGTGAGGAACCAGGATGCTAAATAGCAAGAATTTTCATCGAAAAAATTGATAAAAGTAAAACTTTATCTATAGAAAACATGGTATATAGTATTTCTCTCCTGACATCAGCTACAGTTGCAAAGAATGATTCAAGATAACTGGCAAAAAACACTTTTTGATTCTTCTAAATGCCATAGAGATGTAATTTGACCTTGGTAGTAGTTTTCGGGATATTTACATTGGTTCAAAAATAATTTTTAGAATATCATCATTAAGATTAGCATTCAGTTACCTGTATTAAATTAGGATAAACCCGTTCACGATCACGTTCCATCAGTTTCATTAGTTCAAATTCAAAATTATCTTGAGTACCAGGTACCATCAAGGATGATGGACGACGACTACCAGAATAATGCGCCATTTATCAATCTAAAAGAAACACTTTGATGAGTGTTGATCGATTATGTCTAAAAAAAACTTCATTTATAATCTTTAATTAGTGACTGAATTGATGAGTATTTATTTACTATTATCTAAAATTCTCTTCACTAAAAGAGGGAATGGGTTGAATCAGCGAGTAGGTTGAATCGGTATATTTAACAAAATAAGAAGAAAAAAAAAGTGAGTGGTAGTAAAATTTTCAGCATTCTTTGATACGGATGATGGACTTCGTTAAAAGGATATTGAGGTAGTTCTATCCAGTTACGAAGACCTAATAAGAGTAAAGATGATCGTATGAAGGTCATGTTTATGCATAAAATTCTGTACAAAAATGTAAAGTATATTTCTAGACATTTTTTTGTATGTGAATATTAATTCTATGTCTTCATCGTTTTAAGCTATATAGCTTTTGACAAGTAGGACATCAGCTGAGTATTAGCTTTAAAAAAAGAGTCATAATTATCTTCGAACCTGGTCGACTAAATGTTTACAAACATTTTATCTAACAGAAAATACGCTCATCCTCTCGTTCTTTGATTGTGATAAAGGATACTGATATACGTAGACATGCACCGAGTAACTGATCAAGGAATTTATGTTTTTTCCAATACCTGGCATTTCGTAAATTGCTTCGTTAAAAATTTTCTAACTCGGTAAGAACATTTCTCTAAAAAATGAGAGGTTGGACAGCTCTGTATGATTTATTTTGAGATTTCGGCAGCAATAGCACAATAACACATAATCGAGTAGTAAATGAGTATCGATTAGTCTCTTATGGAGATATCACTGCCAAAATCTCAAAAAAAAATCGTACAGAGCTGTCCATCCTCTCATTTTTTTGAGAAATGTTTGCTCTACATTCTTACCGAGTTAGAAAATTTTTAACGAAGCAATTTACGAAACGCCGGGTATTGGAAAAAATATAAAAGCCTTGGTCAATTACTCGGTGCATGTCTAGATATACGACATGCTTCCTTCTCAAAAAAGCAGAAATTTCGATCATGTCTATTCTATTCTCAGAGAAAGATAATGGTATAGTGAATGTCCTAGAAGCGAATAAGTAAACAGTATTTCATTTGAATTACCATACCCGAATGTATTTAAATTTCCTATAATCTAAACTTACTATCAAAACTTATCTGTGGTTAAATTATTATTTTTATATTGGAATATACGAGTGCACTTTACGTATATGCAACTGTAGACTATTGCGGTAATCTATAAAATCGACGATATATAATGACAGTTACCTGTTTACGTTTTTTTATCCTAATTTTTCTTATTTCGATTTTTGTTATATCGATAATATAGTATATAAATGCTTTAAATAAAGAGAAAGCAAATCCGTGGAAAATTTATTGATGTATCTTTTAATCTTACTTGTTTTTACCAAACAAATGAGAATACATCACACATTTTTTCATTGCATTTTGTCTAAACATTACTTATTATTATTATTCTCAATCATGTCACTATTTCTAAGCCGTTGACTTTATCCATAACGTAATACATTCTTTCCATGTTTTTCATCTTCAACCATATGATCAGAAGACAAGTACTACTTCAATCTCATATTTAAATTTAAGACCTTGATTATTGTATAGACAATAAACATATATAAAAATGTGTACGTTGAAATAAATTCAGTAATCAAGTAAAAGACGTTAGGAAATGAAGGCTCATGTATGTCTTTGAGAAAAAATTCGTTTAACGTGAAGGTCGATTATGGACGAGTCATTTGCTAAGGATAGTGATGAGTCAAGGACACATGGATCATTTTTATCTCCCTATAATATTATCTGATTTTGTTGGTTAGCCCTCAAGAAAAGGCTTTTGATCGTTTACTCAAGTATTCAATTATCTGCCAAGATTAGATATTCTAGATGATTTCGAAAAGAAAACAAGTATATTTGGTAAAACGAAATTTTCTATAACTTAATATAGTTTTTGTATCTGACAGATTCTGTTGATTACAGTACTACAACATTTCAAGTGAAGTCTAAGACGATGATATTTAGATCATCATACAGCGTACAGTATTTTTCAGTACGTTTTTTTTTGTCTACCATGTATTATGTAATAGTACCTTCGGCTATCACCTAACATTTATGATTTTTTTTGTATCCTCAAACACAATTCTTCACTTTATTTTGACACATATTGAAGCACCCACACAAAAATTACATTAATCGAAAAATACATGTTTATATCTGAATATAAAAATAGAGGAGAAAAAACAAAATAAAAATAATGAACAAATGTAAGTGTAATTTATCACCGGGTCAGAAAAATCTACTAATAAAAACATAAACAATAACATAAATATATGATCACTAGACTAAAACATAAAGTATTATTACAAAAAATATATATAAGTAACATTCTTCTAGTTAGAACATCTGAATTTAGTAATTATTATGTAATTGTCTATATTTAGTTAGAAATTCTTTTGTTGAAACATTCGGAACAAGTTGTTCAATAAATGCATCTAATAATGTGTACAAAAAATGTCTAAATAATAGAAAATTGATGTTATTGATG
Organism: Didymodactylos carnosus; assembly: GCA_905250885.1. Classification (NCBI taxonomy): domain Eukaryota; kingdom Metazoa; phylum Rotifera; class Eurotatoria; order Philodinida; family Philodinidae; genus Didymodactylos; species Didymodactylos carnosus. Next base: position 8,103 of record CAJNOQ010007446.1, read on the forward strand.
TATAGAAAATTTTTCTTATTTAAATACTTGTTTAATTGTTCATAACTTAAACATTGTAATAAATTAATAATAATGCGACGAATATGATCTGAACCAAATAATTGTCGAATTATTACTAAAATAAAATAAATAATTGAAATGATTGAATTAGATCTAATTTCCTAACTTACCAGGTATTTTATTAAAGCATACATTGTAAGCAATACGTTTACTATTTTTTAATGGTATCGATGGTGTCTCGTCTTCTGGCCACAAGACATTTGTACGTAGATTTTTCATATATAATAATAAATATTCTGGTGATGATAGCTCATTAACCATGTCAGTGAGAAATCTATAAGATTTGTGTATAATTTGACTATTCATCAAAAATAAGTTTCTTCAAGTACAAAAATTAACGTACCGCTCAACAAATTTACCAAAAATCGTATATATTATATTATGAACAGATTCAAGTCCAATAACACCTTCACGCGAATGTAAACTGGTGTAAATCAAATCCAAAAATGCATCGGTTAATGATAGTTTTGATTCTATTCGTAAAAAGAAAACATCTAGATTAACTTTTTTAACATGCATATACTTGCCATGCTCATGTTTTTCCAATTCTACTATTGTTCCTTCGATGTTTGCACTGAATGTTTGAAGAAATTGTTCTTCTACTGTGTCCGACACAGAATAAAATAATGAAAAGGGATTTTTGAATGTATATTGTTGAATAAATGCTTTGGTTTGTTGTTCGATAACTGAACGCTATAACAAGATACATACGAAGCATGCAAAACAAACATTGAGTAGTATTCGTCGATTATAATCACAAACCTACTGAAGAATAATCTAACAACAACTGAAACTGAAATGTCTCCCGAGGTATTAATTCCTTTTTTGGGATTAAATTATTGAATTTTGATGGTATTTTTTCAAACATGCCTGAAAGTGTTCGAAGAAGAACCTATAAAATATGAGAAAGAATAAAAAATAACACTAAAACAAGAAATCAAAGTATGCTCTTACTTTATCGACACGAGGTACAGTCAATGTTGGACTTAACATTGGCCCATATGTCAGATTTGGATCGGTATTGTACGATAAAAATTCTAATACATCATGCGAACAATTAAGTATGGAATCGGATATGATTTTCTACAAAACAAATATATTCTCTCTAATGATGGTTCGTTTTGTCCTTTTGCGATTCACCTCACATGTCGTGAATTTTTCGGGAAAACCGACGGTTAATAATATAAAAATAAACCAGAAAAACGGTCGGTTGGCCCTGTCGCTCTTACTGCTGTGTTGCCCTAGCTTTAGCTGGAATAACCGTGGTTAACCGTCGGTTTTTTTGAAAAATAGACGACATGAGGCACGTTTTCACCTATATTCTACGGATAAGTAGGAACTGTTATTCTAAAAATTCAAGAGAATTTGTGATCGTATGTCCTGGTTGCCGAGATGTAGATAAAATGCAATTTTTATAGGCGGCGCGACTCTAGTGTCAACTTTTCAAATATGTCAGCGAAGTATCTGTTTGAAAGGATAAAATTTTTAACAAGGATGACTCTGTGAATTATTTCGTAAGTAACTAGAGTCACTCTCATTTGGTAAGTGGACCGAGACGAAAAGAATGTGCTTATTTCGTGCACTTTTTCGTTTTTGAGCAACGCAAATTCACTGGATGAAAGTTTTGCGTTTGAATCAAAATAAAATAACATTTCATTCCTGTTTTGGGTTTTTTCGGACAAGCTACGATTACCGAGATTTCCACTGTCCTACGTGAAGGAGAGTGCTATTTTTGTGAAAATCTCGGTAATCGTTACTTGTTCGAAAAAACCGAAAAAAGGAAATGAAATGTTATTTTATTTTGGTTCAAACTCAAAACTTTCATCCAGTGAATTTGAGTTTGTTGCTCAAAAAAGGAAAAAGTGCACGAAATAAGCACATTTTTTTCCATCTCAGTCTACGTACCAATTAATTCAACCTGAAAATGGTTCCTCGAAAGCCAAACAAATTCAATTAAGTGAATATGTCACCTGTAAATATTCTTCAAGTAATATTCGTCTACGAGAAATAATCTCTTGAGTCATGTTGCCAACTGGTAAGGCAAAACCATCGTTTGGTCCATTTAGAGCTAGAATAAAATACTTCTCGATAATTATAAGCTCATCATGACAGAAAATGTGTCTAAATTCGCACCAGATGCATGACGAACTGTAATAGGATTATTCAGTAAACGATTATGAAGATGACGAAATTCTCGATATCGTCGTCGAACAGTATAACGTTGAGTTGTAGCGGGAACAAAAGGAGATTTGGTTTCACACTAAATAAGAAAAAATAATTTTAAAATAAATACTTAGTATCATAGAAAACTCAGTCACTGACATGAATAACATAAATCGTATATGGGGCTCCTGATATTGAGTCATAAGCTCTCTCACAAGAGACAAGATCGGCAGAATAGATAATATGTTCACAAGATAAAGGACGATGATTTTCCAGAGCATGTGTTTTAATGTCCATTGTTGTACTATTTGTCGTCTGTTCGTCAATACTTTGAAATAATTCGTTATTATCCTCCGATGGACATTCATCATTCGAATTTTCTTCGTGTTTTGGTTTCACTTTAGATTTTACTTCTAATTGTTGTTCATCTAATTTGTCTTCGTTTGTGCCCCATAATATTATGATCAAATGATATAACATTTGTGGTTTAGATAATGTATCAATAACCGGCAAAAATATCGAATTAACTAAGATTTGCCTTATAAATTCTTTACATGCTAAACTAGAATATGCATAGAATGTGTCTGGTAGATATTGCGTAAATAATAATTCAACAATTCCTCTTAAATATCTATACTCATCATCACGTCGTCTAATGGCTGAATGAAAACCGATGTTATGTTCGAACTGATCTTCTATTGATAAAATTTGTTGATGATGCCGATTTGTTTTTCTTTGTACACGATAAGCATCGAGTGTTTTTAAATAATTGTTCATATGGTGCTGTTGTAAACGAAATAAATGTGTTGTTAATTCAATTGCATTAAGTTGTTTCAAACGTTCAATAATACTATTAGACATAGTAGATATTAGCAGATGTAAATCGTATGGAAAATCTTGTTGTGTACTTATTAATGGATAATACCACACGTTAACATAACGTTCGATTATTGTACGAATATATGAATCATATTCTTTTCCTAATAAACTATTCGATAGAGAATGATTTAAATCAACATACTTCATTGTTAATATTGTAGATGGTGAGAAACTGTCATCGATAGTCTAAAAAAATTCTCTCATGTTGAATAAAGAAAAACGTTTTTTACTGTATCTGATCCAATATTAATTAGAAAAAAATTTCTTATTAAGAAAACTGATAAAAATAACCAGATGTGCAGTCTTAAGAGAGAATCCATGAATATACCAAAGATACCTTCCACCTCCTCAATTTCAAAATTCGTTTTTGATCACAGATTCTAAGATATGCCTACATAGGTCAATAGTCGAAATACTTGGCCAATATAATGATTTTCACCTATCTTAGTGCTTTAAACACTCCTTTAGTCATTTCTCTGCCATAATGAACAATTATGTATTTTTCAAAAACATACCACTGGATAGCCCTTGAAATTCTCTACAGAGTGAGCTGGTCAGAATATCCACACAGGTGGGACCAGTCATTAAAGATATGGAAAAGAAGCGTTTGGGTGCTATCTATGCTGTACAATATGTCATAATCACAAGAACTCCTTTGTTTTTGACTTTTTAGTAAAAGCTGGAACCAATCTGAATACTGTTTTGAATAGTCCGAAGACTCTTCTATCAGATGAGGTGCATATCGCCGTTTCATGGGAAAAGTTGATAATAGGGTTTCTGAAAAACTTGACCGCTGGAAAATCAAGTCCTTGGTTTTTGGTTAGCAAACTCTGCAAACCATACCGCCTGATAGAGCATGGAACTCTGAGGAAAATAAGATATCTCCTGGCTATCTATAATGCTTTTTCATCGGAATGGTTTGGTAATTTTCACGCCCTTTGTAGCCATTCGTAAATCGTCTGCAGTTGTGTGAAAAAACATTATAGATAGCCAGGAGATATCTTATTTTCCTCAGAATTCCATGCTCTATCAGGCGATATGGTTTGCAGAGTTTGCTAACCAAAAACCAAGGACT
>CAJNOQ010007447.1:0-12278 GCA_905250885.1 Didymodactylos carnosus
CGGACGTTTAATTCTTCGTATAATAACTGAAACTCATCAAGAAATTCGCATATTTGTTGTTCAGCTTCAATGACCAATGTTTTTGTTAAATTTTTCATATCGTATAGAATGAACATGGCGTTGACTACAATAGCGAAAATTTACCCAATATAAATGGAAAAAATCCTGGTGATTATGGACGACGATTGCTACTTGTATTATATACTCAAGATAAATTAAAAACATGTATGTTACCGTCGACGGTCGGTGAGCGATATTCAAAATCTAAACTAGATGCAAATCGATTTGCACTGTTAAATAGTAAGTTAACATTGATTAATTTCTATTGTTCTGAGTGTTATTATTCTCTTGAAAGAAAATGGAAGAGTTTCCTAAAAAAACAATTTTTATCGGCACTTGTACGGCACTGGTTCTGCACTTGCTGGGCACGGGTGCGCACTGATTTTTACCAGTGCCGTACTGGAATTTTGTTTATAGGGTTGTGCCATGCAATTCTGTGTTTTTCTCTTCATGCACTTTTTATTTATTTAAATCAAAAATTTATTTCCTTTTTTCAGCTGCCATGCGTGTCAAATTTCGTATCAGTACACATCAATATCAAGACTTTTACAAAAATTTAGTTCGAAAAAAGTTGAGCGATTTTTTCAAGGGGGGAAAACCGAGGATCGATCCCTTGTTTTATCCCTTTATGATCCCATTATGATACCTTACGATACCTTTATGATCATTTGATTTCAATATGAACTCGTGTGTTTTTCTATCGTTTGTAAATGCGTCAGGCATTTGGAAAGAGTGTACGGTAATGGTTGGAGCTCGATTAAAGCTCATCTTGTCGATCACCATGTTAGCAGACTGTTGTAACTTTACTCTAGCAGTTCGTTCATCTAAAGTTATTTTCAGAAAGGATGCCATTTTTATTATTTGATATGAAACATGACCTGGTGCCACAACGAGGTCTTTTTGATCCTTGACCAAATCTCTCTAGTGAGGTGCAAATACCGCTGGACAATAGTGGGTGGATGACTTCTGTGTAGGAGTGATGTTTCTTCTCTGAATCACCTTTTTCGTGTGTGCAATTTCTCGCGAATATCAACCACTTATAGTTATTCATACGTCTGTTGAATTAAAGGTTATGATTGAAGCAAGTAAACTTGAATGGTATGGTGTTTTAGAATCAATACTTTTCTTAAAGAAAAAAATTATAGTTTAACAAAGATTTTATCTTTCTCAGCTGACATTGTGCGTGTGTATTCACATGTATATTTCTCGAATGTCTTTCTTTCTAACACTGTACAATATTCCTAACTAAAAGAAGGAACAGAAAAGAAATGCCTCTTCTTTTTTCACTTTTCATGTTTGGTTTTCGCTTTTCGCCTTTGGTTCATATGAAGAAAAATAAAGATCTCTTTTTGTTGTTGAAATTCTACGATTATATTAAACAATTAGCCGGTGAGCCGGTAAAATTGTTTTGCAAGGAATTAGATCAATGGTTGCATTAGCTGATACAACAAAGGATGAAATATTAAATGATGTTTTATGTTACGAAGAAGATGATAACTACAAAGAAATGAAACAACAATGCTTTTTCAATGATACCAATGTGTATAAAATAAAACTTGGGGTTTCACGGGAAATTGATAGAATCTTAAAATTATTAACAGATAAACGAACGGCAATTTAACGAGAAAAGAAAAGATTGAGAAGAACTACAGTCGTCACAGAACGTCAAATTCCAACAACGGCTTCACTCCAAGCACAAGCCACAGTGAGTATTCCTTTATTATGAGATATATTTCAATTGCCTTCAAATTCATCTTAAAGTTGAATACAAACATTACTTTAAAATGTTAAATTTTTCAAACCTAGCTCGGTGAGCTCTATCCAACCATGTATAAATATCGCAAAAACAAACTCCGCTCGGATTTGAAAAATTTTAAGTTTATAGAGAAATTTTAAGTTTATATAATCGAAGTTTATAAATCGAAAACGGACTAAAATCGCAGAAAAATAATCAATAGCGGATTGTTTTTTCGCAGTTTTGCTCAGTTTTAGATGCTTATATTTCTGTCACAGATAACACTAAAATGAATTACCCAATATTATTGTAGAATATCTTCAATAATGACTAGTATTGGCGCATGCCTACTTACTCTCATAGCCGAGCAAATATTTTTTTATTTGCATTATATTTGAATTTCTAGTTGCCAACAAGTTTAGTTTCAATGCCATTGCCATAAACAGCTTTGTCGCCAATAACACTACAACTACCATCTTCGTTCTCGTTCAAAACACCTACAAGATCAACTATCACATTGGACACTCATACACCCTCGCGCTCACCTACATCAGCATTTTAATTTCAACTCCACCACCTTTAGTTTTGGGATCGAATACGCCATTAAGAATAAAGAATTAATTAATAATTCATCAACAATACTAACAGTTCCCACAGCATCACAGACAAAAAATGCTGAAATGCATGAATTATCAATCGTTGATAGAATAGAACGGTGGTGTAATGCACAAAAAGCTGGTGTCAAATTAACAAATGGTGATGATTACAAAATAATAATTACAAGTCGTAAGAGTGCAATGTCAGCAGCCGTTGTGGATCATCGATCACATTGAAAAAACTTACTGATACATTTGGTGGTGGTTTTCAATTATCAAAATTTTACCAGCATATTACTAAAACAAAATGTCCAGTGCTCAAAGAAAAGAAACAAGAAAAAGAAAATGCTTTAGAGAAAACAGAAACTCAAGACACAGAAAAACTGGAGAAAAAATCAAAAAAGATAGTTTTCAATATTTCAGTTATTTCTAAAAAATAATTATCTCTTTTTTTCTTTGATGAAATTGATAAAGAAAGTATCACCCCTTGGTCTAATTGTTAATGGTGCTAGTTCATCCAAGAAAGGTACAAACGAAGCAACATCAAGTAATAATAATAAAGCCTCGTTATCGTCATCAACAAAAAGAATAGCTGGCTGTACGAAAAAAAATCCAACAAAACCAACAACAACCGGTGTTGAAAGAACTGAAAAGCGTCTAAGTGACTCTTCAACATTTAATGATGTTTCAGCTAAAATTCGAAAAAAAAATTATGTTAACAGTAAGCTGTGACAAAAAGTAGAAGTAGAAAAAGCGACTTGTTGGACGAAAAAAGCGAAAAGACTTCATTTTTGAAGAATCTTTTTCTTTTGGGCGATTATTTTTGTCGATTTTTTTGTGACAGTTTGTCACATAATATCTTTTCTCATACATTACTTTATGTGGATCTTTTTATTTTGTGTTCAATAACCAAGAGCAGGCTTTTCGAAAGCATATTCGAACTATTAGGATTTTTATGACTATTCGATTCGATCAGTTTCTTTTAAAAACGTTTATCCGTTCGTCTATCATAGCTCGTTCGTTTCTTTAGATTATTCGTTACTCTTTCGCTATGATTCTCATTGAACCTCACGCAGTTCTGAATCTACCAGATGACGTTTTATCGTTTTCAAATGATAAGTTTTATGATTATGTGCGAGAAACAGCTGGTGAAGAAGCAGTGGAGATATGTAAATTTCAAGCGATTCGAAGTACAGCTGTTTTAATTACTACCACAATAGATGAAACGTTAGCTATATTAGATGATAATGTTGAAGAATTGAAAGATTTTAAACGAAGAGTAGATTATACGCGGTTTGATGGAAAATTTGTGATGAAAATTGGAATAAAAAATCGAATAAAAAATTTAATAACGTTATTGAAACTAAAAAACGAACAAACTCAAATAACAATAAATACGACAACGGTCGATGATCAAAATATCGATAGTCAAAATTTATACGAATTAATGTTATCATTGTATTCGAAAACAAGTTCCTATACAAATCTTTCACCCAAACCTTTTTTGTTTACTCTAATTGAAAATATAAGCAACAATCTACAGAAACAAAAAAATAACTATCGGTTCAATGACTGTGTTAAAAGATTTTCCGTATCATTGTTCATATTATGTGGTAGAAACGGATATAATTTTATAAAATGCAATCTATGCTGTGCATTACCATCGATAGTTACTATTGAAGAATTAATTAGGCAACAAGAAATAAATTTAAATGAATGTTTTTTTAGATTCGATCAATTACGAGAACATTTGAACTTATTGAACACATTTAATATGGTGTTCAGAAGGTTGCACGGGGGTTGTATCAGAGGTAAACTATCACACAAACACAAATACATTTATTGGCTTTGTTTCTCCATTAAATAATGGTATACCTCACAGTGGGCATTTTTCGCTAGAGCAGGCAGACATTAACTTTATAAGTGGACTGAAATTATCTGAACCACTTTCTATAGGTTTTCGACGATTCTCTTTCCAATGGAATAGTTTTCCAGTTTCGACAGAGTTTTCTAGTGGATTTTACAAAGACCAGATTTGTGGAAAATCCTTTGAAAAACGTTTTTAAACTGAAAAACCATTCCATTGCATAGAGCATCGGCGATAACCTATAGAAGCACTTTTTTCAGACCTTCCACGGTTTCTCTCTTGAATTTTGAATTTTCAGTGGAAAGTTCTTCGTGTGAATCCCAAATCTAAGAAATTTATAGAATTCAGAACGGAAGGACCGAATTCAAATGAATTATATACCATCCTTGCAGTTTTTCACGGTGATTCCGAATATATATATATATCATGTAGGAAAAAATGTTTTTTGAGTGCGAAAAGGTCAGTTTACCTCAAAAACAGAGGGATTTTGGAAAACCAATATCTCAGTCCAGGAAAATATGCGCACTTTTGCGCATTCACCATAGATGCACGGCGTCGCGAGGAACATTTTGGTATAAAAATATGTTAGTTCAGACCTGCGCTAAGTTGCGCGTTCTCAAAATACCGGAGAGAGTCTTTACATCTTAGACCGTTTTCGAAAGAATCCATTCCAAAACTCTTAAGTTTCACTCGAAAAACAAAATGCTTTTTTCTTTCGTATTCGTCTGACTGTGTCCTTTCCGATTATGATCTCGGTTTTATTCTAATTTACTATCCTTCAATAAAAATCGAAATTTTCCGAAAAAATAGCGCATTTACATGGTGTTTTTGCATTTCAAATCTTTTATAGAAGGAAAAGTCGTAAAATAAAAATTCTTTCGCCATTAAATCAGCCGTCACTCGAAGTATATGAAACAGTATTTAAATTACGAAAAAGCAAGCTCACTGTTTTTTTCTGAATTTCCACCTGAATGCCCACTGTGAGCCTTCAACAAATGTGGATCGGATGGTCCACGTAAAACAACCGGTGTTGTATCAGCTTCATCTCGATATGAGACACTACTACTATCAACAGGTAGCAAAAGATGAGCTACATTCACGCCTTCACCTTTAATAATAGAGGCACGACGACGTGGCGGTACAAATTCAACCTCGGGATCCATATCTAATGCTAAAGCTGAGATATCAGTTCCGAGTGCAGTGAACAAAGAATACATGCCTTTTGAATCAATATCTGATGTTCTTTTTGAAGTCGATAACGATGTTGACCCTGCTGTTGTATAATTTTTTGATAATATTGAGGTGATGTTCGATGAATTCGTTGAATTGGCCAATTCACGTGCTCTAATTGTAACATGTAACCATTTGAACCGTTTAGCATAGTAGAAGTAGTTGTCGTTGCAGTTGTTCTTCCACTCGTAAGGGACGGTGGCAAGAGTACATCATGAAAATCATCCATTAATTGTTGTTGCTGCTGTTGTTGTTGAGCCACTGACGCTAATTTAGTTGACGGTGGGACGATGTTGGTACAGTTCGTGGTATGCCATACCAACAATATTTCATGTGTTGAATCTGGTGGTGGTTTGACTCCAACTTTTATTAAATCTTCGGTTAGTTGTTCAGTTGCAGGTTGCGCTGTCGTTGTAGGTGCCGGTGGTGATGGAAATGGTAAAGAAACACGTCGTCGTTTGCTGCTAACTAGTTGCTGCTAAATCTGGTGCAGTTTTACGTTGTCTCTTAGCTGAGACAATTGTCTCAGCTAAGAGTACTACAAGCACAACAGTTAACTGTCGTGCTTGTAGTACCAGTTGACATTACTTTTGCGGCTGCTATTCTTCTTAATTTCCCCATTAGTGTGATTATTCAAATAAGAATGTAATAATATTTGTCGAAATATACTGCTTTGACTAGTCGCACACAGAATAGAAAAACTTGAATGTATAGACGAGAAAACTGAATGTCTTTAGCCTGGGTTAATTATATTGTCTTAGCAAAATAAGCAGAGGCGTCAAATGACATAAAATAAGAAAAAGAAAGAGTAAGAGAAAATAGCCCTTGCTCCAGAAATTAGTCATGAACGGCGGTTAATACTCACCCTGTTCACTACGCTCACAAATTGTTCGCATTAACCACTAAAAATGTTTTACGCAAATTAGGGTGTCGAGGCTGTTGTTTCCATCTAATATCGAAAAATTCCCAATTCACTCAAAAAGCATCAGAACGAGTTGGAAACTTCAGGATATACTTAATTTCGTCTGATAAACGTGCTTATACGATCGAAAAATTGGAAAATAATGTTTTTGTTTACAGGCTTTCTGGAAACGGTTTTGAAAAATCATAGAATTGTCTAAATTTTTTTTCGTCGATTCCTAATAATAGGAATATAAAATAGCCTAAATACCGTATATTCTGAAGTTTCCAACTCGATCTGATGCTTTTTGAGTGAATTGGGAATTTTTTCAATATTAAATGAAAACAACGAATCCTGGAACTCCAAAAAGATCTGATACTATACCCGAACCACTGGGAATTCAGAGCTCGCTTGATTCTCATTTTGAAGAGGATACTCTGGGCCATCGATCCATAAAAAAAACATCACTATAATCCCACTGGAAATTTTTGATACACCACAGGATTACCCGATGATTTCCTAGAAATCCTTGTTCAAAGACTCTTTTGAAAAATTTTCTGTTTATGAACAGAAAAGAAACCGTTCATTAGAAAGAGAATGTATAAGTTAGACACCTAACACAAATCTGTTTACTAAGAAACCTTTTTATTCGTGCATCATTCACTAAAGACTTGTTGAAACAAAATTGAGGATTTTTACGCAAACAAATAAAATAAGAAAAATATGATAAAACAATGTTTATATCAAGAAAAGAAATACATTATACTAAAAAAGAGGTCAAACGTATGTGATTGTTGGTGATGCCATTCCGATTGTGTCTTTGATTCATTTTATGATCATCATTTATTCATAAATCCATCTTTCAGCACAATTGGTCCAATTGGCAAGTTCATCTGCTCGAAACCATAAATCAATTTCACGTTTAGCCGATTTATCAGAATCGCTGCCATGTGCAATATTTCTAGAAAAATATTTAAAGGAGAAAAGTAATCTTAACGGTATGCACGATAAAATATTTACACTCACCTGCCAGTGACAATAGCATAATCACCACGAATTGTTCCCGGTTCAGATTTTGCTGGATCTGTTGCACCGAGCATTTTTCGACCAACAGATACAACATTTAGACCTTCCCAAACCTAAATTTAAATTACAGTAGTAAATAATATATTCAGAAAAATAAAAACAACTTACCATTGCCACCACTGGTCCACTTCCGATGTATGACAATAATGGATCGAAGAATTTTTTACCTTTGTGTTCCTCATAGTGTTGTTCAAGGAGTGCTCGTTGTGGCTAAATAAACAAAAGAAAAAACGGTTTAGATCGGAACAAACATCAAAACGGTAAAAGCCATTAATGTGAGTTCATTACCGAACTTTTATGTCATTTAGATCCTGACTCTCCTTGCAAAAGGAAACTCAGTCACGTTCAGATGTTCCGATTTCCAAAAAACTGGATCATGTTTCTTTTTCTTGAGAAGAAACTAACAAGTTTAGCTTAAACTGTTTACTTCAATTCTGAAACTGGTTTTGTGATTTCTCAGCACATACTATAATAATAAAAACGTTTTCGCTACTTACTGTAACCATTTTCATTGCGACTAATTTAAATCCTCGTTGTTCGAAACGCTTAATAATTTCACCCACCAGACCTCGTTGAACACCATCGGGTTTAACCATGATAAATGATCGTTCATGTGCATCAGTCATTCTTGTTGAACTTTTTAGTAAACTAGATGTTTGTGAACTATATACCTAATAATAATGTCAATAAGAATGTTTTTATTTCCAAAGATGTACGGTTTCGATTCTGTTTGTGAGAGAATGTAATGTGTTTTTGCTCCATCGACTGCCACGTAGATGCACGAGTTTCATTTCTTTTTTCTTTTCTTTATCCTTTTTACATAAAAAGGTATAAAGCAAAAAATATATTTTCAAGTATCTGAGGATGTATATATGAAGAAAACAAAAACACATAACTTTCAGCCGCTTCGAAACACATGCTTCTATAAACTATGGTATTTATTTTTTCTTCTTTTAGAGAGTGGAGTGTGAAATCTATAATCTGAAAATGATGATTCAATAGGACTAGTCACTGTTATTGCTAACACTAACGTGAAAAGATTCGGGTACAAAAATAGTTTGATCAGTTTCTTTCAAATTCCTTCTTTTCAGAAAAGTAACATTTTCTTAGTGCCCAGGTCGACAAACCTTGTAAAATGATCTTATAAGAATGACTGATGCATATGAAAGATCATTTATCATGGTTAAACCCAATGGTATTCATATGATCGTACAAGATCTTCACATAAGAATTCATCAGATCTTACAAGATTATGTGCCTGATCGTGTTCTATAAATTTCCTCTAGACTCTCTTAAAAAAGTATCTTTCTCTATTCATAATATTTTCTAGACTGGGTAGGACACTGACGTCCTTAGGATCTAACCACGCCCTTATAGGCATGCACTTTACTTGCGCTCAGCTGATGTTCGAAGTCGAAGAAAGAAATTTTAAGTTTTGTCTTAAGAATGATGTTGTATATATACTATAGCAAAATTTAGAATGAATCATCACTTCTTGCAAGATCATATAACAAGAAATCGTATGATCTTGCGATAAGCAGTAAATATAAGTCACGCTCTCAATGGCAAGATTTTACAAGATCTTGCTAAATTTTGTCACGTCTTATGAGTTGATCTTGCAAGATTTTATGACAAGAAGTTACAAGACACCGCAGGATCTTACAAGATCTTGTCACAAGATTTCATAAGAAAACGATAGATCTTGTATAATTTTTTGAGATGAACGTCATCTGGGTATTACGAACATTCTCCTATACTTCCTCTGTCAAAATAAATTCTTGTCGAGATAAAAGAAATTTTTAATTGAATTAATTAAAATGACGGACTTAGAAAATGACTGTCGTAGAATATTCAAAAGCTATTTCATCAAATTTTTCCTATAGGAAGTTCTGCAGAGCGTAATAATTTTGTTTCGAATCTTGTTTGAATATGGATAGGATTTGACTTTTCGAGCTTCCAGCATTTGACTTATAAAATCGATAGAAATTGGTCCATCGAGCGGTTTTGGTCCCCAGCGTTTATCGACTGTTGATGGTTGATTATGACAAAATTGTCTAGAGGCAAAAATAAATGATTCAAAATAAGTTTCTTCACAAAAACATTCAATATCTCACGTTAATTCTTCTAATTGATTAGTGGTCTAGTTTTCTGAGCTATCTTCTGCTTTTGTTTGTTCTTTTGAATCACTATACTGTTAAAAAGTACTAATAAGTAATAAGTACTAATTAACTAAATACGATGACAGATTTGCATGTTTTACCTGCTTTCTCTTTCTGCTAATGCAGGTGTGAATGTGGATGCTTGCTGCCTTATAGCATAAGTATACATGAGGTAAAATCGTTACGCTATAGCAGCCAAATCCTCTAAAATAGGCTCATTGACTTTCAATGTGTTCATTGTATTCAATAAAATGACTCCAAAGTTAGTTATAAATGTGTACGCTAAAAAGATTTAAACTTTAAAGTAAAATTTAAAAAAGTGTCTTTGGAAAACTCGTCAAAAACCAGGAAGATACTGGAACTTTCATAAACATCCACGTTTATTTAGTTTTCAATTCTCTTTTGAATGCCGTTTGAGCGAACTCCCTATTATCTTGCTAAGCTGAAATATTTAAAATTTAAAAAAAGTTGAAAATTGAAAATTTGAAAATTTGAAAATTAATTTAAAAATTCAGATTTTGCGTTGGAGGCTGTTTTTTTTAAAATGTTCGTCTTTCAATGCTGAATACGAATATCACCTTCAAAATTAATTTCTGACGTTTAGTTTTTTTTAAATTAATTTTACTCGGAACTTGTACGTCAAAAGCCGTAGTTTTCTAGAAACGCTACTTCCGAGCACTTTGGAAAAAACAAAAGAAAGAGCATGTCAAGAAACCCTAAAGCGCCAAAAACAAGAAAAATCGGACTGGTAGGGTAGAGTTAGCTTAGACCGACTTTCTCATGTTCCACTCCTGTTGTGAGTGTAATCTTTATTCAAATTCTGGGAAGCTATTTTCTGGAGAGCCGCGTGCGGGCATATTTTGTCATTTCAAATTATGCCAGTGCTATATACCTGTGAAAAAATCACTTTTCAATCGCCGAGAAACAAGTTAGGTATCTGGTAGAGGTATCATACGCCTGATTCTGTTGACGTTAAATCGTCATTGTTTTGAAATATTTCATAAAGACAACTTTTTAAAGAAATTATATAAGGAATGAGAAAACGCATCTAATGTCTTTTAAAAAGTTTGTCAGATGTACTTAATTTCCCAAGAATTCATTTTGTATGGGAGCAACTTTCATAGATGTAGAATTCGAACCCTATATTCTCGGTTTGGAGAGTGAGAATACGCAGACATTATTCATACAGTGGAATTTTTACCTACATATTGAAGATACTGTACCGACAAACCGTGCAACATATCGAATGGATACTGCGATATATCGACAATAAATGCATGAATTATATTCCCAAGGAGGTAGCAGTGAGAACCCTGTCGCATTAATCAGAACTTCTCTTCCAGGGCAATTGAGAAAGTATCTCTTAAAAAAATGTTTGCTGAGTTGTAATAAAATGAAGAAAACGTAGTCTAACGATTTTTTTCCCCGGTATGAACAGCAAGGGATCGAGAGACATATATGTAAGTAGACGTTCTTCTGGTTTATGATGTTAAATTGTTGTTATAGAATCAAGTACGTGTATGTTTTACAATTTTTACTGTATTTTTATTCCGCTGTCTTCCTGTCAAATAAATGATGCATCATTTTTGGAAATAAGGTAAGACAAAAAGACACTAATAGATTGTATGTTAGTCCCATCTTTCAGAGTGGTGCGGCCAAGGCGTTCAAACACGAATTCGCAGATGGTGCTTTCCCGTGCGAATTGTACTTCGATGCAATTAACCGGTACTTTGAGTACTGTGTAAACATACCAAATCTGCGAAGTGTATCGAGAAGCGAATTGCATTTGGAAACTGTTGAACGTTTTTTTATGTTTCAACAGTTTGCATTTTCGAAATGATCGCGAATTGTACATTGTTGAAAACATGCTCACTACATGTGCAGAGACGAATTCGGCAAAATTGTCTAACTTTTTTAAGCATCAATTCAACAATGGTGGCAATGTGCCGTTTTGCACGTTGTTAGTACCAAAGTTGCAACGGCAACATGCAAAATCGAGTTCGTCAAACTATGCAAATTCTTCAGCAACTAAACAAAAATTTGATTGTCAATTCGAAGGTATGTAACAATGTGCATTTTCGAATCCATGACTGTCGAAAACAAATTTCGCAAGCGCCCAGATCTGAACGTAAATAAAAATCAAAACATTTTTCCATCCAAGTGTTAAAATCTGCAAATTCCTACCATCCTGCACATCGCAATTAATTCGTAGAGAAATTGTGAGGATTCGGAGGAGAATAGCTGTGATACATATCTAAACTCAGAAAAGGTTTCCCTACGGCTCTGAAAATCTACAAATTACTTGTACATTGCACATTGCAGTTAATTCGTATTAAATTGCGCTAATTCGTAGATGAGTACGTATGATAAATAGTGGAAAACGAAATCAGCTTCACTACTGCTCATGTTAGAGATAAAAAAGAATTCGCGTACACAATCTGCAGATTTTTTTGACCTAAAGAAAAAAAATTTTCCCTTTTGACCTACTTTAACAGCAACGAAGTTGCGAATTCTCAGATTTTGCATACGAATTGTTTGCGAAGTGCAAAGAGCGAGCAATTTGCAGATTTTTAGGGATAAAAGATTTTTGAATTTTGATAGTTAGCATAGCTCTAATCTGGAGCGATCGAGTAATCAAAATTTT
>CAJNOQ010007448.1:0-12274 GCA_905250885.1 Didymodactylos carnosus
CGACTCTCGGCGCCCTAGTTGTGGGCAAAATTTCAGGTCGAAATATCGTGATTAGTGTTTTTGGTAGATACCATGCAATAGGCTAAAATTCCAGTATAATGACTGTAACTCTGGAGGGAAGGCTCGTCAGCACATAGCCTTTTGGGGTTTTTATACCTCACCGGGGTCTATCTAATACACATGCTCCGAACTTGAAAGCGGCTTGACAGTACAAACCGTTCCATTGTAAGAAGATTTTTTCGTCAGATGATAGAAAGCTCGGGGTAATATCAAAATGCAGCCAAGAATTAACCCAAGCCTTAACAAAACCGCACAGTGTGCATTTTTCTATAGAGCAGGCGGACATATGCTTTAGAAGCGGTAAGAAAGTCTATAAATACTCTTTTATAGGCTTTCGAATATGCTCTTTCCAGTGGAGAGATTTCCAGAACACAAAAATACTTTCCGATGAGCTTTCTAGAGATCCGGCCTCCAGAAAACCCACAAGAAATATTTTTACATTTCGAAAGCTTCACCATTGGAAAGAGCATATTCCAAAGCCTATAGAAAAGGTATTTATAGACTTTCGCACTATTGCTAAAACGGATATCCAGATTCCAGGCAAAATGTGCTGTGGGAAGATTTTCAACTCTATAATTCAGTTTGGTCCAAAATTTTTCTGCAGAAGGATTAAGAAGCTATACTTCATTCGATGCAGTTTTTGTGCTAATTCCGAATATGTCACGTTTAATCAATAAAAAGATTTCTGAACCGAGAAAAATGGAAAATACCTTTAAAAGCTAGTGGTTTTTGGAAAACCTACAACTTAGGGCAGGAAACTTTTCGCTACTTTTCGCTAATCGTGTGCAGGTGTCCTATATAGCTCAACATTTCCTGAAGGTTCATCTAAATTGGAGTTTCGCTTTTCTTCGCGCATGTACTTTACTGAATGCATCTCTTTGGAAACTCGCTAATAAAATGTACAATAACTTTTTTCCATTTTGAAAACACCTAAACTAAAAATTTTTTTTATCAATCGATAGAAGGCTTGACAAAGGTTAAGAACATATATTTGCTTGTTTGATCGCTTACCTTACTTTTGCGTATAATTCGGTTTTCCGACAGTGTCTCTTTTTTTAGCGTAATTTTTGTCTATATGATTTTCCCAACATAAGTATACCCTACGAAAAAAGTTTTTTCGTCATTGAAGAGAGCGTGGTCCAAAGTATATAAATCACTATTTGAATCACCGAAAAGCGCACTTTCAACTTGATGAACGTCATGGAACACCGTTTGAAGGACACTACAACAACAGTGTGCATTTGGAACGCTGAAGAAAAAGCTAACAAATTCGCAAACTGTACGACCATATGATACGACATTATCATCCGAATTATTGGTAATTGACTATGCCATTCGTCAATGACAATGTTATTTAGAAGGCGTAAATTTCACGGTTCGAACCGATCATGGTTCGCTTCAACATTTAATGAAGCCAAAACAGTTAACAACCTCTGAGAACGTGGCGAAATTTATCTATGAAGAAATATTAATGATGTCCGAAGAAAATTTTATCAGATCGAGAAAAAGCATTTAGGTGCGAGATGTTAAAACAATATCTTGCACTGCAAAACATACATCATCTCCACATCTCTGCTTTTCATCCAAGAACAAATGGAATGATCGAAAGATTTAAAGGTTTATTCATTTCGATGTTAACGAAAGATGTGCAGGGATCTATACACAAATAAGATGATTTGTTTCACAAGTCTTGTTTGCTTGTAGAATTAGAACTCATTCACTTATTAAAGAAACGCCATTCTACATGGTATGGTGTCCATCCTGTCATTTCTGGTAATGTTCATCTATCATATGTTTTTCAAGAAGAAAATGATGATTTATCAGAATTTGAAGGACGACAGTTAGAGTTACTTGGGGAAAGATGAGCAGCAGATCAAGTCAGATGTAAGAAATCGACAGTGCAAGCCAAAGAATGATAAAACATCACTCCACAAGTCAAACATCACTCCACGTCAATTACATCTTCACCAATGGGTGCTTGAGAAAACCAGAATCATGGAAAATTTCAGGCAAAATCCTTCGGACTGTATCAAATAAACAAAATATGCCGAATAAACACTTATCGCTTGATCGATCCGTTTGGGAATATGAAAACGGATTTAGTTCACGATAACAGATTAAAAGAATTTAATCATAATTTATAATTAATAATCATAATTTATTTTAATCGTAATCATAATTTCATTTTAACATCTGATACAGATCCGCAACAACTATGGAGGCGGTTCAACAAACATGCGCGAGGACAAGTGTAAAAATAACAACCGACGTCGAGCTTTTAGTTAGTAGGGGAGAAATATTATATAAGAACTTTCAAGAACTATCATTAAATCTACAACTTTTTTAGTTAATACTGCACAAATAATTGCCGAGTCTAAGCGCGTAAAAATGTTACTAAGAATGAATTAATAAGTAATTAGTTAGTTGATTTTAAAATTTAAAAAAGGATAAACTGTACGATATTTTTGTAATAATTTAAGTAAACGTAAGTTTATAATAATTTAAAAATATAGTTTAATTTATCGGTCTGTGTTTCGTTAAAACCACGAGCTTTTTCAGCGACAATGTATCGACATGACACTGTTGTCTTCAATTGATCTTATTAGTCAACGTCCGATCATGTAAAGCTTTATTCTGAAGAGAAGTGTTTACTCTATTCTTCTAGATGGTGAAAAATTACTCTCACCTGGAGACTTTCGATTTTTAGCATCAGTCGAACAAAAGGTTTTGCTGAATTTTAAATATAATATTCGCATACACGTTTCATGGCTTTTCCATACTCATATACTATCACTTCTTGAATATCCGTAAATCAGTGTTCTAAGAAACCATGGGGTGGGCACGTGCACACGGCTTGGTATGCCATTACAGTAGTGCAAGTGGTGTTATAGTGTTCTGCCAGTCATCATTTAATCTGCCAGAAAAATACTTTTCTTTACTTAGCTTCATAAATTGAAATTCAAAAAGAATCAAACAAGCGGTTTCGACGTGTATCACACATGATCTTCATGCGAAATTGACTAAATATGTACAGTCACTCTAACTGTCAGTATTTCGTTTTTCTTCTCATTCTTTCTCTTTTTCTTGATCCTCGTTCTCTTTTGTTCATGTACACTATCAGATCCACAGAAAAAGAAAGAATGAGAAGAAAAAAGAAATACTGACAGTTAGAGTGACTGTACGTATTTAGTCAATTTCGCATGAAGATCATGTGTGATACACGTCGAAACCGCTTGTTTGATTCTTTTTGAATTTGAATTTATGAAGTTAAGTAAAGAATTTTTCTGGCAGATTCTGTTCATGGCTTTCTCTGCTAGCGTTTTATTCCTAGGTACTACCTTCCTGAATGGAAATCTCTTGCAGGAAAGTCAGACTAGCAAAGATGGAATGCTTTTTCTAGATGCCCACCCGTTATCAAAATTCTGGTTACGGCTCTTTCAGAAACATTAGGCGATTATGTGCTCTGCATCTAGTCGCTGAAACGTTTTCTCGTTGGGCGACGGTGGCTAAATGTTTTTTTATTAGATTTTCGTAGTTAATCTTCTCATTATTTTGTTTCTACCAATCAGATCAGCGTAGTACTTTAAATGATAGATCATGAAAAGCAACTGCAAAACTTTTTCTCTAGATTTCTCATCGACGATCGTGTCAAAAACTACTACAGTTAAACTGTAGTTTTTTAACTGTGCTAGTCTTTAATTGTTGCAGTTTTTTTCTGGCTGGCCTAAACATCTTATATGTACTGCATTAAATTCATCGTATGTCGAACTAACCACTGAACTAAACGTTTCGCTTTATTTGCGCGTGTTAAAATAAAGTTACAGGAGAAACAGAAAACACGGTTACTGGACCCACAGGATATTTCTGGTGTTTTCTAGTTTGCTCTCTATAAGACAATCTTAGTCTTTGATATTTATATAAGATCATCATGCAGCTAGACGATACTCATGGTAAATTTGTCAAAAAACAGAAATTGGAAGGAAAGATAATAATGTAGCTGAGTAGAGCGGAGAGAATTCTAGTAAGTGCGCTAAGAAGTGTACGGCGATTTTTTCGTCAGATGATAGAAAGCTTGGGTAATATCAAAATGTAGCCAAGAATTAACCCAAGCCTTAACAAAACCGTTTTTGTGATTTCAATCTGGTTCAAAAAAAATGACGTTTCTTAATAGTTAGTTGACTCTTTTTCTAACTTTTGTTCTAAAAGTTTTAGAAACGCTAAAGAAGGCGATATTTGAGAAATCAAACTATGTTAAGTTCTAGCTACATTTTGAGACTAACCTGAGTTTTGTATCATCTAAAATGGTGTAGAAATCTTTGTCAGATGAGCATCTACTTCGTGGCACTTATTTTTAGAATAATTCTTTGAACTCGAACCTTTTCTGTCATCCTGCTAGGATGAGTTACAAACTGAATGAAAATTTTATCGGGGTTGAATGTTGTAGAATGACAATAGATCTCTGATAGAGGAGGGATGCCCTTAATTTATTATAGAAAAAATAGATTACAAAACCATTTGATTTGGGCACGTAACTCTGCTACCGCAGTGAAATTCCTTCACGTGTTTTCCAATTTCGTTCTTCCATAGTTCTCGAAATAAAACACGTTCAGAGCTCTCCAACATCGCAAATCAAAGAGGAAAGGGTGCTAATGATTTTTGACACTTTGGCACACTCTACGCGTTCTTTTGTGTAGAAAATATAGCAGAAATGCACTCTGTTACTTTTCAAGACTTAACTGAAAAACTAACAGTTAGTATTTTTCATATAGCTGTTAAGTGGAGGTCCTCCCATCCAGATTTTTGGCTCAGTCTGTAGAACATACTCCGAAACCAAGGAATCAAAATTCTTTTTATTTCCTGGAGTTGATGCTTTCTGAGAAAAATATTTTGAAGTTACTTAGTGGTTTTCTGCCCATTTTTTAAAATTTCTATAGAATTTTTGTTCTTTGGTATGGAGCGCTAGTGATTCTTGCACCAGTCGCTTACAAATGTTGTTCAGAATTAGATTTAAAAGTCGAGTTTTCCCAAACTTTCCTCCGCTCATCCGATGTATAATTTGATTTTGAACAACATTTGTAACGAAACAATTGTTCCAAAAGGCTTCCCTGAAGCGAAATCGTGCTCAAGATTTTTAAGCAAAACACTTTTTGCTCCAAAGAGGAATGGGAATTCAAATATCTCAGTCAAACTATGTCAGAAAACAATGAAACGTTTTTCGCTGAGTACGTCTTGATGTGCCCGACCGCTTGATTAACGTTCCATCCCAAAAAATAAAAACTCTATAGAAACTTTAAAAACTGGGCAATAAACCACGAAGTAACTTCAAAATATCTTTCAAAAAAGTTCATCTTGGGGGAAATGAAAAAAATTTTGATTCCTAGGTTTCAAAATATACTCTACAAATGGAGTGGAAAATATCAATCGGAGGACCTCCCCTCAAACAAATGAGCGTGTAGAGTGTACGAAAGTCTCAAAATGTTTATCACGCTTTTGTCTTTGATATGAGACATTGAAGAGCTCTGGACGTGTCCTAATTCGAGAATTATGAAAGAAACAAAATGGAGAAAACTGTGATGGAACTACACTGCAATAGCAGAGTTATGTGGTCAAGTCGTATTCCATTCCTTCAAAGTTATCCTTTAGAACCATACGCGTACAATTTTTCTTATTCTAGATTTACATTATGATGGAAAATCAATTATCAGGACTTTTTGCTGATCAACAAGCTGTTCGAGGACATTTTATTGATGAAATATGGAAAGATAATCCAAAAATTGGTAATTATTTAAAAAGAATATTTATTGTTAGTGCTGATTCGAATCGTGAAAATCGAATTTGTGTTTATGATAAAATTTTAAATGAATTACCATTTGGTAGTATAGAACGAGAAAAATTATTAGAATATTATGCAAAAATAATGGATTTAGAACGTCGTGTAAGAAAATTTGATAATGCTAAAATGTATAATGAACGACTTGATAATCCAGCTAGTACAGCAACAGCCGATCATTTTTCCTATGTATTTACTCGAATGGAACAAGAAGGTGTTGAATGTGAAAAAGTAAAAGAATTTTTTATTCAAAATGCTTATGCCCTATTTAGTTTAACAATGCATCCAACAAATCCAACATCAATTGATTATACAATTAAAGGTGGAATTGAATTTGATAAATGTTTAGAAAATAAAATTGATTATAAAGATCAATTAGCAATAATTAAAGATTTATCATTAGCTGGTAGAAAAAAAACAGTTAGTGAAGAAATAGATGAAACAATAGCCATTCTTGATATGATTTATGATACAACACCTAAAGTAAGACAAAAATTAATTCAAACATTAGAAAATTTTCCATTATATCGTAATGTTATTGATGTTGATTTACCATTAATACAAGCCGCTATATGGGCAGCTGGTGATGGTGATGGAAATGAAAATGCAAATATTGAAGCATTAGAACAAGCAATTAAAAAATTAAAACATCATATTAAATGTTTATATCTAATGGATGTTGAAAAATTATTATTATCAAATGAAAATAAATTTATTGAAGAAAAATTATTAAATGATAAATATCAAACAGTAAATGAATTAATTAATGATTTAAAATCTCTATCTAATAGTAATGATTTAATATATAAAATAAAAACATTTGGTTTTTATTATGCTCAAATTGATATACGTCATAATGCTGTTGATATTATGGAAACAATAACACATTTAACTCAAATAAATGGATTAATTGAAAATTTTTCATCATTATCAATAGCTGAACAAAAAAAAAATATTATTAATTGGTTTACAAATGATAAAATTATTAATAAATTATCATTAACAGATCATGATCAATTAAATACTGTAAGTAAAACAGCTGCACGTATATTTGGTCGATTAAAATTAATTAAAAATAATCAAGATATGTTTAATAAACTTATTATTGCTGAAACAAATTCTGTAGTTAATGTTTTAGCTTGTTTATTATTATTAAAAGCGGCTGGTAGTTGTGTTGCTGAAGAACATACAATTATTGATATTGTTACATTAAGTGAATCGGTTAAAGATTTAGAAGAATTACCAAATTTAATTCGAGAATTAATTGATGATAAAATTTATCGAAAACATTTATTTTATCGTCAAAAATTAATACCTATGATTGCTAAAAGTGATACGGTAAGACGTAATGGTCGTGGTGCTGAAGCATCACAAGAAAAAGCATTAGGTACATTATATGCCATGTTAGATGAAATAAAAATAAAATATCCAGAATTAAAAAATTTAACAATTAATGGATTTAGTGGTGGTGGTGCAGCATTACAACGTGGTGGTGGACGTGTAACAGAAGTTGCACATAATAATGGTCGTTCAGCACGTTTTTTTGGTGCCAAAACAATTGGTCCATCATTATTAACAATACAAGGTCATCAAATGCAAATATTATTTTCACCATCATCAATTGCTTTACAAACATTAGAATCATTAGTTGCACAAAATATTCATGCACGTGCACAAACAGAATTAAAAATAAATGGTGAACATTATGTTCCACCACGTAAAGCACCAGAAGGTTATAATGAACGTGAATATATTCAAAAATTTCATGATATTTGTGGTGTTATGCGTAAAACATATTTTGAATATATGGGTGATTTAGATGATGAGTCAAAAAATACTTCTGGTAATTATAATTTTAATCAATTATTTGCAAATGGACCATGGATATCTGTTCTTTTGGGAAATTTAAGTTCACGTCCATCAAAACGTGGTGGAAATACAAAAACGGAAGATATAACAGTTAAAGAATTAAAAGGTGAAAATCCAAAATTACTTAATAATCGTGCAATTACAGTTGAACGTCTTACCGCTCATAGTGGTACACATTTTCTTAATTATTTTGGTGTACGTGAAGGTTTAAAAAGTCTTAAACAAAATGAACTTCATTCAATGTATATTTGTAGTAAATCATGTCGTGATTTTATGCGTAATACAGCATTATCATTACATATGACTGATTTTGATCTTGCATGGCATATGATGATTGGTGATCCACGTCCAAATCAAAATGAATTAATTTTATTAGCTAATAAATTTGATCCACATACAACTGACAAAAATTTAAATAGAGAAACATTGGCATGGCTTGAATTATACGCATTAGATGTAGCAAAATTAGTCTATATTTGTCTTTTAGATAAACAACCACCAGAAGATTTTAATTTAAGAACACCATTAAAACATGGTTTCACAAATTTAGCTCAACAATTAACGGTTAGAGAAGAAGGAGATGAATTTGGACGATATGCTGAATCAAGTATGACGAATTTAATAAATAATAATTTAAATCTTATATTAGGTGAACATGAACGTTTAACATTACAAGCTTGTTATGCAGCAGCTGATGTTGTTAATGCACCAGAAGGTGGATTAAATATTGAATTAACAAGAAAAAAACCTGGTGTCATATAGAATTATTTATATCTCCAAATAGTGATCAAGTATTAATAAAACCCTATTAGTTACTTGTACAATTTGATTAGATTTAAAATAAAATTAGATATTTATATATTTATCGAAACATTTCTTCATTACAGAAATTGTTTATGATTTAAATGGAACATACTACTTTCCATCGATAATGAGATGATTTATACATTTATAATGACGGGTTAATTTCAGTTCACGGCTATGTAGCTAAACATGCGTAGAAATTGGACGATAGTGGTCTTTTCGATTAGTTTTGATGCATGTGAAAATAAAAAATTGGTAAGGTGTCCGTAATTCGAAGTTTTCATGTCTTTTTCTTTTTGATATATTTATAGATGGTTGAATAGAGGACATGGAGCTGCGTAAGAAAAAGTTAGTTTTAAGTTTCGAAAAAGTGTCTTCAGGATGAAAGCTTTGAAAAACTTGAAAGGGACGGATTTTGTGCAAAATCGTTAGAGTTTCAAAAAATTCAAATTTTGCAGTTTCTCTTTACTTTCAAATTTTAAAACTACTTTTTTTTGAATTCAGCATTGAAAACTGAGTATAGAGAAAGTCTTTGATTGATCTCAAACCTAAGAGGTAATTTAGCCTGCTTCAGTTGAACAGACCCTCCAAAACGACAGCAAGTCATTTTGGAAACTTATCTAGTTTTTTGTGTGAATACATTTTGCCATTTCTCTTATATGATTTGAACTGTCAAACTGTCAGCATTAACATGTCGTATCCATGTTGTTTGTTAATTTTGTTTGCTCACTGAGAAAATTCTTTTTTTCTAGAGCAGAAGCGAAAACGAATTTGTCGCCGTTCAGCAGTTCTACTTTTCGACACTGTCGAATTTTTCGGTCGAAATTTGAGTGACGAAATTTTTTACTCCAAAATCGACAGTGTCGAAAGACTGTCGAATTTCAAGTAATCATTTTTCTTCACCAGAACTCATGTTTATGCAATAAAAACACTATTTTCAGAATCGCCATGAAAAACTCAGTTGAATGACATATTCTGTCATCCTATCCGACAACTTTTGTTTTTTTTGAATTTTCACGACGAAAAATTACTCAGATTTTTACGAAAAAATGAAAATTAACAAAAAGTTTTGAAAGATATATCATCCGACTAATTTTTCTTAGTCAGTTCGATGTCCTCCATCCAACAATGTGTAAATATATCAAAAAGAAAAAGTCATTGAAACTTCGAATTACGGGCACCTTACTGTTGTTCGAGAAAGAGAACGCGTGAGTGAAAAATCAGAGATTGTCAAAGTTTTAGTCCGTGGGGCTGACGAAAGGAAGGTCCCCAAGTGCTTGGAATACACATGGTTATAGGTAATTTCCAACACTGATTACGAATATGATATTCATTTGTGAAGAGATTTTGATCTATCTACCTTGTAGCGGGCCTAAAGAACTATCAATATTCGAGAATAAATTACTTATAATCACGTAGGTTTCAAGCGAAAAACTACCAGACACTTGAGGATCTTCCTTCATGAGTTTGAAAAAATGTCTCAAACTCCTTTTTTGTTAGATAAATCACTTTTTACTCGAAATTGCTATCTTGGGATCGTTTCTGGATTCACTATGCTAAAAAATCTCTGCTTTTTCATTAACGTTTTTTTCTACCTTTGACGACAGTATCAGTTTTTCAGTTTCGTGCTCAATGAAATTTATTAACATCATTCGAAAAGTAAAACGGAATCTAATAGTACTGGTACATGTCTTAATGTAAGGCAAACGTTGTGTCGGACTCATTGTGGAATGTGTTCAGTTATATCAGCGAAAAGAGATAGCAAGTAGTGGAAAATGTTGTTTTCAAAGATAGTGCCAAGAACTAACTTGAGTTCCAGTGGTTCAGGCGTGGTATAATATTTTTTTGATAATGATGCTGATGCTGATGCTTGGTGATATCGGCTTATCTTGTAATTGCACTGAACTTATGTAACCGACTATGCCAAATAGAACGATAATGTTCGTTTTATACGCCAAATTTTAAAATTTGTGGAAATCAAGTTTTATGAAAATTGCGGTATTCAATTTATTATAAAGTCGGGACAAGAAATTTTAATGACTTGTTAGCTTCAGAATATGGTTTATTATGTACGTTTAATTTGGATATGAGATGAAAAGCAATTGAAAAGGTATTTTTTTAATTAATGGCTTAACAAAACTTCTTTAAGGTTTGAAAAAATACTTCTGTATATTTGTGAAATAAAGTGAACATCGTTGTTTCGATAAATTATGATAAATTAATTTATTAATTCAATAAATTCATTAAATGAAAACTTTCCACGATGTTCTTGACTTGATCGATTTTGAAAATGAAGAAATTTCACAAAAAGTTCATCGTATGTGTGTTATTGTATAATGTGTAATTGAATACGCGCTCTATATCGAGATTTTGTGCCAATGGTTCAACGTATAATTCGTTATAATTTTCAATTTCATTGTTCTTGAGAATCATCATCGTTAGTTCAAAATTTTTAATTCACAAATGTTATGAGCAAATGATCCAAACCATGTAGAGTATAAAGATGAAAGATTTGGTCGAAAATAGACACGAATAATTTGTTTTCTTTCAGCTTTGTCGATAGTTTTTTCAAAAATGGTTGAACATCACGTGGATGATAGATTTTTAATTCATGCCATGCTTTAGCATGATACTATTTCAATAATTCTAATTCAATACGTACCAAACTACCATATTCTTATGAATGTATTGTACTGATGATATCGTAGAGACATTGTCTGACTGAAAATGGCTTTCTCATACGTAATGGGTACATGACTGTGGCAGATGGTTTTAAGCAACACATCACATAAAATCCTTTTTGCCTGTTGTTATTTGCAAAGTATTTTCTCCAGCATGTCGAAAAATTCATTATTACTTACAATGTTTTTGCTGATCTACTGCCTTCAAAAGTACTATTTTGCTTCAATACGTTAAGTTTCTAGCGTTTACACCGCAGGTAATTTATCGCGATTCAATGGCTGTTGATTTTTGGGTAAAAATCCTGTTTGTACTTACGTGCGAACCTCGCGAACTGTCACGTTGCTTTTTCAGCCGAAACTGGTGGGTTATAGGTTATCAATTATGCTGAATCCGAATACCATAGTGGTACTCTCTAAAAAAAAGGTGTCTGATGGAACATTTCAAGGTTCTAGCTGAGATGCAGAGTCTTTAAGGTTCGATAGTTTTTTGCATTGAACCATCCTGAAGGTTCCCGAAGTTGAACGCATGCATAGAAGTAAGAGACAAAGAACCCTCACATACAAAGGTAAAGCCAAAGTGTATATGTTTAGATCGGTCGTACTTGACTTGCTTTGTAATCAGGATTATCGATTTCCTATGAAAAGTACGTTTTCGTTTATTACAAATAGATTTTTTGGAAGAAACTGTCGCAGCGGTAGCGATGGCACAGCTGATTGTAGCGAATTTTTCTGCATGAGGCCCAGATCTTTGGACGAAGTTTCACGGCTCATTTTGTAGAGAATTGAAAGGTCTACAAGATGTCACCAACTCTAGACTGCGGCAGCCTAACGGCCGCGAGATAATTATGTTTTACGCAGAGACTTTCACTTTTCAAAATCATGACCTTTCGGTTCATGTGAATTATAAAGATTTAGTTTCACGTCTAAAAAATGAAAAAGCTCGATCAATGCAGTTTTATATGCTCTTTCGAATGAGACATTGCTCGAACAGAATGAACAAAATTTGATGGAGTTATTTGCAAAATACTAG
>CAJNOQ010007449.1:0-12274 GCA_905250885.1 Didymodactylos carnosus
CACAAAATAACTAGATAGATTTGCAAAATTGTTTATGAACTATTTACCGGACGAGTCCATACTGGATCGGCCTTTGACTTCAACCTAGATCAGGTATCATTCTCATACTCAGTCTTTAATGCTGAATGTGAAAAAGCACTTCCAGAAAGTTAGAAGAACGAAAAAGAAGAAAAACATGCGAATTTTTTTGAAACTGAAGGATTTTTTGAAATTTCAGACTCTTCGAATTATTTCAATTTTTCGACTTGAAAACTTTTTTTTCAAACATTAAAAACAAATATTTTCTTCTCCAGGTTGACGAGCTCTATCCAACTATTTATAAAAAATGCAAAAATAAAAGCCTGCTGAATTTTTCGAATTTCCGTCACCTTAATTATTGTCAATTTGCCAATTTTTTCTTGTTAAATGGATAATTTACCCATTGCGATTGACAAAATAAGAGAGCACTTTTATAATATTCGAAGAGAGAGAACATGTTCAACATGTGTCGATTTTTAAAACAACAAAACAAAAACGCTAAAAGCTTCACATTGATGGCTTCAACGCCTCGTTGTTGATAATCGTGGTGACAAAAACAAATTGCCATCATACGTTATCCGTTTTGTTTATGGTCGGCAACACTTTCTTATAGTATAATAATCAACGTTCTTCTTATGGATGCCTGTATTGCAGGAGAAGATTAAGTATATTTAAAAGGTTTTAAATATTCCGCGTGGTTTTAAGGATTCAGGATAAAACTTGCAATCTCTCAGAACATTTCTGAAAATGTTTCACAAATTCAGTATAGAGCTGTAAAAGTTTGTTAATAATCGTATCTATGACAGAATTGTAAATGCTCGATAGACGAACTCACGATATGGATTTTGTGACTACTCTAACATTTTTAGTTGTAACAAATCACATGTATTATTATTATTTATATAAATCATCTAAAAAATCCTGTATTAAGACATTGTAAGAAAGAATATAGATATGACATTCAACCATCGAAGTTTTCATGGTCTCGAATCACTGTTAGTCAAGAAGATTCTGTTTATTTATTCAATTACGATTCTGTTTATTATACTAAGTTGTTCATTTCATAATAAAGAGTCCAAAACGTAACTTTCTACTCTTTTTTTTCAAAAATTTAGTTTCTATATTGAATAAATGTGTTGTACAGCCGCTTTTTTAACTACAGAAAAGCTCAAACTTTCGACACTTGAACTAGCCATCCCTGCGCATGCACTCCGCAAGACTAGCGAAATTAAAATAATTACTATATGTAGTGTTTACTGGACATACTAATTGTTTTTGATGTCAAATTCAGATCAAAGTTAGTGTATAGCTTTTATTTATTCAATAACATTTGTCATTATTCTGTTCATTTTTGTTTTCATTGTATACACGTTTATGTAGTGTATTAAGTTTATATATAACAGACTGTATATTAGGCAAAGAACATATGTTATATCATCTTTATCATCACAGGTATAGATAGAAAACGTTTTACACCTAACACACATTTTATCGAGCTATATTTATAGTTGCTGAAATAAAAAGAATTCTATCAACTTGCAACTTAATCGTTTTTCCTCTATTTTAAACCACCAACAACTCAAAATGAGGTTTCATCGAGAATTTTTAAGAGATTTTGAAAAAGTTTTCTAAAATTCTCCAGAAACCGATGTTTGAAAAATTGTGCTGTATACACAAAGCAAAGCAAAAATAAAATGTTTTCAAAAAATGTCAAATAGTAGAGCAAACATTCCTGAACAAAACGAGACGTTTTCCAACTCTCAGAGGTGGTTTTTGATTAAAGTTATGAGAGCTATCAAACAAACCCTGAAATATGCAGCATGCCGACGTTACCATATCTGAAAACATTTTTTTTCTCTTAAACCCTTTACTAGGTTTCTCTTCTATTTTTAGTCCTAGAAATCTTGTGTGAGTGCGACTAAGAGAATCTCATTAACCTGAAAAGTGTTGGAAAAGTACTGTTTGCCGTTTTTTGAAACAAAATAAATTATGTTCGTTGAATTCGATGGCTTCATTTAAGAGTGCATGATTTTGCATTTTTGGATCAATTTGATTGAAAACGCAAATTATTAATCTCTCTAGTTTTCGGAACGTTTCATCTCGTTTTCATTTTAATATGGTAAACTTAGGAGAGAAGGTTCGAAACAATTTTCAGATTTTGGACAAGAATTATGACAACGATCTTTATTTTCTTTGAGCGCTCTGTACGACCGTTGTAGTAGTCGCTCATAGTAGAAAGTTACAGTTTCGACTTCTTATTATAAAATGAGCACCTTAGTGCAATGGAGAAATTAAACGACTTGTCGGCGTAGGGCGTTTGATTGTGTTTGTGTTACACTGCGACGACTTCGATAATTTAATAAATTTACAGATGGAAAATCGTTAAGATAGAGATGGGGTTGTTGTATGAATAGAACATTTAGTTCAAAACTTGTAAAAGAGCACGAGCTGTAAACGATTCATTCCTCATTCATTAGACGAATATATTTTTATTTTCGAATATGAGATGCCTCCCTCCTGGTGCTATATAAGCTTCCTCCCCGAAGAAAACAATTTAGTGAAAATTTTCGATAAATGGTTTATAGGCAAAGCCTACTTTCCTTGAAATAGTTCGCTTTTCAATTGTGAGCATAGTCTGAATGTAGCTTGATCCTGTTAAGACAGCAATGAGTGCTGCTGGCTCTAAGGTGCTTTTCTAATTAGAAGATGAATGATTAGAAAAATTTGTTGGATTTTATGTATTGAGAAAACAACTTTTATTGTGACAAAAAGGAACGTAAACAAACAGAAACATCACCACCTAAAAATGAAACATTTTTCAGTAAACTAATTTTATTTTTCATTAAAAAAAGTATTATAGCAGACGCTATAGTTAGCTAAAACATTAGTTTTAAAAAGTTTTGTTAAGAAGCCCTTGTTGTTTTCGTTCCATCCTTCATTTACATCATATGTTATGTTCTAACGTAAGAAAGTCATATATTTATAGTGACCTTTCTCCTCCTCTCTGTTCTACTGACGTCATTAGTCCGGCCAGTAGTAAATGTCATAGTCTTTCCTGTTCTTCTGACGTCATGATGCCATTAAGTCCTTTACTGATCCTTTCTCGGATGTTCGGTGATATGTATATATAGCGATATTTTTCGTGAATGTATAGCATAGTAATTTGTTACTAAATAAAGTGAACAAGTTAGAGAATTAATCAAGATAGGTTTACTACGTAACAGGTTTCTGAAAATTATTCAAAAAGTCTCTGAAAATCTTCTGAAGATTCTTATCATATGTTTATTGAAATTCACGTTGTTTCTTATCTATAACGCTAATTTTTAACTAAATTTCACGTAATCATACGATTTTTTTTGAAAAAAGCCATTCCCTATTTATGATGAATATTCGATAATTTTTGAAAAGAATCAATTTTCTCCACAACAAAGGAGTATAAAAAGATCTCTATGTACTTTTTTTCCCCGTGTTAGGATGGTTAGGATGAAATAAGAACATTATCTTGATCTAGTAACCCCCAATGCGAGACAGATTTGAAAAATAGTCATTAAAATTCACCATCATTTTGCTCATGTTCCGCGGCGTCTGGGATAAGTATAAGTTTTAAAAATGTCAGATTTGGTGTTTTAGACTAAGTTTAGTAGAAAGAATCAAAAAAAATAGTTCTAGAATTTAGAATATAATTGCGGTGAGAACTGGTTAATTTTTCAAAATTTTATTAATTTTTGCCTAATTCGCCCGCACTCATCATTTTAATTTTTTTCCTCACTAGAAAATGACTTCTAAAATTCAAAAGTTGATATTTTCCTGTGCAACTCGATGAGCTCTATTCGATCATGTCAAAAGAAAAGGAAAAAAAAATTTGCTTAAATTTTAATTTTCTGACACCTTATAATCAGCAGCACTCATTGCTGTCTTAATAGGATCAAGCTACATTCAGACTATGCTCACAATTGAAAAGCGAACTGTTTCAAGGAAAGTAGGCTTTAATCGTTTTTTGCCTATAAACCATTTATCGAAAATTTTCACTAAATTGTTTTCTTCGGGGAGGAAGCTTATATAGCACCAGGAGGGAGGCATCTCATATTCGAAAATAAAAATATATTCGTCTAATGAATGAGGAATGAATCGTTTACAGCTCGTGCTCTTTTACAAGTTTTGAACTAAATGTTCTATTCATACAACAACCCCGTCTCTATCTTAACGATCTTTCATCTGTAAATTTTCGCCAAAATTTTTACCCTACAAATGCCCATGTAACATTTTTCTCAACTTGCGTCCAAACAAGTTGTTTGAGGATAAAGTGCGCGAAATAAATTCATTTTCTTCCCCTGTTGGTATATGTGTGAAACTGATCAACGACGTATAATTCAGTTCCTTGAATGGCCATACAGTTATAAAATTTGCTCTTCAAAATGAGACATTTGGTACTGTTTTGATGGATGAAACCTCTTATTCCATTTAAATCTTTTTCTTTGTTTTTTAAGAGTATAATATTTCAGCACTCTCACGTTCTCAGCTTTTTGAAACCCTAATGAAATATCTAATTCCATTAATCGATAAGAATAAACATTTCCTTTGATTTTTTGGAAAGCCATCCCAGTAATGTAATCTGCAATTCGAAGAAAATTTATTTTGTATGTGCGTGTATGCATGACAGGGATCTTAAAAATGCATTTTTACAACACAACGGCTCCTATAGAAACACAAAAAATTACTTTTCAGGTCTGCCAACAACTATCAATATTTAATTCTTTTTCATATTGTTTTTAATTTTCGTTTTACCCTTACTCTAACAAAAAAGTCATGTCTTTACAAAAAAACCCAATAAAATTCAAATCGCAAAATCGCAAATCGAGTAAATCACCAGTTGCTGAAAATCCACGCTGTTCTACTTCATTTCGAGAAAGTGACCACGAAAAATGTGATGGTCAGTCATATGAACCAGCTAATACCTTAGACAAAGAAATAGATAAAATTAATTATGCATCGTTGAGTACAAGTTATGAACGTTTACATCAACAACAGAAACAGTTACCAAATGTAACTATAAAACGTGAAGAAAAAATATCGTCAACAACACAAATACAAACAACATCAACACGAAAAATTATATTAGATGTAGAAATAGACGATGAATATTTGACACAACAAGGTTCGTATCAACGTCGGCAACGACGAATGGGAAAATTGTTTACAGACGATGAAGTGCAATATTATACGGAAAAATTTGCGCAACAACGAGAGCAAATACTGGAAAATGAAAATAATAAAATTCAATTCATTTATGAATAACAATTTAATTAAAATGCAATTTTGGGAAAAAAATAGTCAATAACAAAAAACTCTAGAATAATGGCGTTCTCCTTCTTTCTTAGTTCATTCTGATAGTCTGACAAATTGTCGGCATGCTAACTGCTGGCATTCTCTCATAAAATTTGATTTCATGATTGCCATTGTCTGATGAACGTAACGCGTATCTTTCGGCCCAGTTTTTTAGCTTTCTCTCTCTCTCTGAATAGAAGATAGAATCAATCATTTTGATACTTCGTGAAATGTTATGTGAAACACTGCAGAACATGAAAATTTTTACTTGATTTCTATTTTTGGTGAAAATCTAGGTAATTTTTCAACGTGAAAATTTAACAAAAACTAAAGTAGTCGGATAGGATGGAAATACACATTAGCCCACTCTGTTTTTGATCCTGATTCCAAATATGATATTTTTATTGCATAAAGGTTGAGTTCTGATGGAGAAAATTGAGAACTACGTGCAGAATTCTGACTTTGCAACAACATTTCTAATGTTGAGGTACCCCTAGGACATGTTTTTCTGTATATCATATATATCAAATTGTAGCTCGACTAATTCACTATCGAATGGTATACTTATTGTAGTGACCGAATGAGAAATGTTGACATAGAATATCTAAGACTTTTTGCTCGTAGGAGATCATTTTCTATAGCCAGAAGTATTTCTAAACATATCTGGCCTCAGAACGGCTATTTCCGTGTATGTAATATACAGAAATACAGCGAAGAAAAAGGGCTTTCGAACGATATATAATAGTCGTGAGGAATTGTGAAACTAAGAGTGAAATATCAAACCTACGATCTATAATATATATTAGATGCAGTAGACACTTAGAAAAAAATTGGTCGAACCAAATTCGATTCATGAGAGCGGTTCTAAGATCTATAATTACCTAGGAATATTCTCCTCTTCATTCTACATCCAGCCTTTGATTAATCAATGAAATTCAGTTATGGGTCGATTTCATCAGATAATCGCCCCCGTCCTTCACTATAAATTATGAAACAACAATAAGCTACATTCATCTCCTAGTGAGGTCGCTATCCAACCACTTGTTCGAGGGGTTATCGATTTCGACCTCTCGGGTTTCAGATAGGTGGCGATTCCTCGACAAAAATTCCGAGCTGTCGAACAGAGATGTTTGGAAACTAGCAGATGAAAAGACCTTCGAGCTCTCGTCGCATTCGACAGGGGCTCGGAAGTCCCGTGCATCTCTGTTCGACGGCTCGGATTTTTTCTCGATGACTCGCCACCTTTCTGAAATCCGAGTGCTCGAAACCGATAACTCCTCGAACGCTTATATCGGGAGTTCGAAGTCTCATTTTTTGTGTAGACTTTCGCTGCGTTAGAGACAGGATTTTTAGCTACTTGCCCGTGAAAAATCGCTTCGAATACCTTCAGGATAATGGTCTTAAAAGCAGTCTGATCTTAAAAGTCACTGAATTACTCCACTTTACTCTAATTAGCTTCTTTCTGCGCATATAAAAAATAGGAGAAAGAAAGAGGACGGATGCAATTCCCATAGTGAAAAATAAATCATGCGTTTCACACGATTACAAGGTCTTTTTATTAACTGATCAATCGTTCGTTCGTCATAACAATCGGTATTGGTTGCAAGTAAACTCTTACGTGTACGCATTAAAATTTGAAGTCTATAACAAATGGGTAATGGGAAATCTCAACCAAATATAGCTAATTCCTCCACCGTTTCACAAGAAATACAACTAAATGATGTGCCAAAGCGGGAACGATCACAAAATGATCGCAATGAAGAGGATATTACGTTAATATGGTTTGATGATCAGAAAAATACAACAGATGAAGAAGCAAATAAAACAAAAGAAATATTGAGACTCGTTAATGATTATTTCCTATTCTACCAAGATGAACAGGTATGTTTAAATTACATTGAGAAAGTTATAAAAGAAAAAGTGTTACTAATTGTATCTGGATCATCAATCACACAATTTATCACAAAAACTCACAACTTAAAACAAGTTGATTCAATTTTTATTTTTTGTTGTTCTGATCAAGATAATCTGATGGAAACATTAATGTCAGATTATCCGAAGATAATTGGTATCTATACAGATATTCAAATATTGAAACAAGCAATACAGAAAACACTTGATTTGATAGAAAAACAATCAGCTGCCTTCAGTTTGTACGATGAAAACGAAAAAGACACACGAGATTTAACCAAAGAATCTGGTTCATTTCTATTTTTTCAACTTTACAAAGAGGTTCTTCTTAATATGGAACAGACAACTGAATCGAAAGAAGAAATGATCGTAAAATGTAATGATTACTATAAAGGAAACAAGAAAGAATTAGAAAATATTAAATTATTTCAGACAACATACAACGCACTGGAAGCGATTAAATGGTACACTAAAGATAGTTTTGTGTATCGTATTATTAATAAAGCCTTGCGAACAGAAGACATTCATAATCTTCATACATTTCGTTTTTACATTATTGATTTGTGCAAGAGTCTGGAACAAAAATATAAAGATTTGAAACGACGACAAAAACAATCGTCAACGTCCGTATTAAAACTCTATCGTGG
Source organism: Didymodactylos carnosus (assembly GCA_905250885.1). Lineage (NCBI taxonomy): Eukaryota > Metazoa > Rotifera > Eurotatoria > Philodinida > Philodinidae > Didymodactylos > Didymodactylos carnosus. The sequence goes on from CAJNOQ010007449.1 coordinate 7,902, forward strand.
TTTGAAACAAACAAAGGAAGAAGTTTTGACGTTACAAAAAAATGTGGGAAGCTTAATGTCAACAAATGGATATTTTTCAACAAGCCGTCAACGCGGAGTAGCAGTTAATTTTGCTAAAAAACCATCTAATAGACTGGATATAGAGGCGGTTCTATTTGAAATTATTGTTGATACACAAATGGTGAAAAAAATTATTTTGGCAGATATATCGGAGCATAGCGAGTTTCAGCATGAAGAAGAAATTCTATTCGATCTAGGTTAGAAATTAGAATTGAGACAATGTTCTTTTATTACAGCATAAGTGAGCGAAGTTCTATTACATAGAAATTATCAGTTTGTATACCTTCTACAACATACTTCAAATTATTTATTACTAAATAGAATACAAGAATATTTTAGGAACTTACGAGAGAACCTTCCTAAGTGTCCAATCGCTTTTTCCTTAAAACATACACGATTGTGAGTAATCGGTAAGTAAAATTTTTCTTTTTGTTCATTGCTTCTGAACATTTTCCCACATAGGTAATTCAACGTGCTCTACAATCTGGCAGTACCAAAATATGTTCAGCTAGAAGTTCATAGTGAGTCTTCGAACACCTGGATTCCAAAGATCCATCCCAGAAAGGTTTAGCTGCAGAAACGGATATCAGATTCGTGATCAGCATCAAAGAGTACCCACAAATGTATATGATTTAAGGAAAAATCGACTGGATACTTTGGAAGGTTCCCTCGTTAGTGCTGGATTGACTATGAATTTCTGCAGTATGCCATGTCACAAATAATGTCTAGTAGAATAGTCGATGAAGCAACAATTTCTAAGATTTAGAACTTCACCCAGCTCTCTATTATGATTCTTTCATTTTATTAATTAGGTTCTGCATTTATAATTGATAATGTTGTCTATGATACTGATAATAAAATTTGGCTTATTTATGCGACTGCTACAGATAAAGGTGCCGAAGTGGCTAATGACTATATCAATTTTCAAAAAAAGAAAATAGCCGAATCCAACATTGTTTTGATGTTTGGTCATTTACTTGCTGATATGGGAGAATATGCCAAGTCACAACAATATTTTGAAAATGTTTTACGTGGCAGACCGAATGATGAAGAGGTAGCATGTATTTATTATAACATTGGGAGAGTACATCGTCTCAAAGGTGAATACGAACGTTCCTTAGATTATTATTTTCGTGCCTATCAGATGCATTCTGAAGCACGACCGGCACGCATGTTATCAGCAGCGAAAAGTCTAAATGGAATTGGTGTGGTGTATAATGAAAAACAAGAACGTGAACTATCGCTCAATTATTTGATGCAAGCATTGAAAATATATGAAAAAACTTTACAAGATGAGCATGAGAATGTTGCGGGAACATTAACTAATATTGGAAACGTATATCGTGATCAAGGTCACTTCGATACGGCATTAGAGTATTTGACAAAAGCACTAAAAATAAACGAAAAAGTATTACCTGCGAATCATCCCAATCTTGCCTTCACACTTAATAATATGGGTAATGTTTACTACAAAAAGACTGATTATAAAAGAGCACTGGAGTATTACACTCATGCTTTAAAATTAAAAGAAGAAACGTTACCTCGCGATCATCCGGATATCGCTCGTGGATTAAACAATATCGGCTTGATTTATTATAGTACTGGTGCTTTCGATACTGCGCTAGACGTTTACACAAGAGCCTATCTGATGTGCGTAAAAACATTATCTGATGCACATCCACTATGTTTAACAATACAAAACAATATTAAGCTTTGTGTTACGAAAAAAGATCAGCGGATGACCTATTCTTCTGTGTAAAATTTTTTGAGAGTGTTGTTGTGTTAATAAAAAAAGGTTTTAGCGAAGACTCTGTGCATAAAGATGAATGTGTGAAGTAAATATGTTCGTATAATTCTATGCGTCTCACCTCATACGCGTATATATGTCATACTACGCTCAAAGTGGATAAAGTCTCAACAATGAGAAATACTCTAACGCTCAATACTTACTGCTTTTAAAGGATGGAGGGTGGTTTCTGGCAATGATTTCTGGTAATGACCCTATATATTTTTGAGAAGATAACGATTGGAACGAATCAGAAACCGTTCGTTATTACTCAGAGGCGTCTTGATTTGTTCAGGAATGTTTTCTGTACATGATGAAGCTATTACAAGAAAAGTATCACCCGAATTTGAAGTTTTAATTTTCTAGGGTTTTGGTTTTCTAGAAACCTGGATCCCAGAAACTTTAATGGAATCTTTATATGCCGCAAACCAGATTGAAAACTCTTTGAACCATGCAAATCTTTTTGCAAATCTTTAAATTCTGCATTTTTCTATATACAAACTATGCCTAATCTCTGTCTGTGGAAAAACTATAATCATTTTTATGTACTTTTATAGGAAAAAAATCGAGATCTCTGTCAAGTATTTGTCCAATACATCTAAGAAGGCAAATATTTAAAACAAGAGCTTTCAATTCTATATTTTCCTATGTATAAACCATTCCGGGTCTGAGTGCGCCGACGAAACTATATACATTTTATTATATTCAATGAGGGTTATATATGTATGAGAAGCAAATAGTCATAGATAATGTTTGACCAATAACTCTATGAAGACATTAGTTTTAACAAATGTGCTATAGATCATTTCAAAGCCAATGTAATTGTACATGTTTTTATATATAAAATTCTATTAAGAACATCGAACTTCCAGAGAAAAATGAATAAATACAATCGAATAGGCTTTTTTAGACCAATGCTCAGAAATTATTAAAAACTTCAGCATATGGTAGTCTCCAATCAACTTTCAAGACGCAGAAATATTAAAAACTAAATACCGAACGGTTTCTGATTAGTTCCAGTCGTTATCTTCTCAAAAATATATGGAATCATTACATTGCACAAACCACTAGTACCAGAATCCATTCTAAAAAATAGAAAACGTCTACAGCAAACGAAAACTTGCTCGTGGTACGAGCAAATAATCAACATTCGAATAACATTGATTTTTCATTCAACTCCAGGGATGAGCTGAATGAGACTCGGACTCGATAAACTGACTCAAGTCACTTTCGAGCCACCCATGTGAAACTTTGCATTATTATAGTATTTCTTATATATTCGTTATATATCATTTGAGTGAAAAGAATTAATGATTCATGAAGCATATCTAGTCAAGAAGAAGTGATCTTGTATTTCTTCAGTTCATCATCAGGCTGCTTAAAAAAACAGAGGCGAGCTGAAAGGTATTGTTGGAAGAATGAATCATAGGGAATGTTAATCGTTTGAAAAATGGCTCTAGTCAGTTTTTGATGCTACAAGGCGGGTGGTTCGCGTCATTGCCACTCAGCGTTTATTCTAGCTATCAGCAACACAAAAATAATTGTGACAACATGAAAAACAAAAACTGCTTCAACCCCAGCAACTATACTCTAAAAAACGTATTTTATCAAACCAAAAGGGTTTTTAGTTTGTGTTCCAAACCTGAAAAGGGTTTAGTTAAAACATGAAAAAACTAAAAAGCGTTTTGTAATTACTAAAAAACTCTTTAGTTTCGTACAAAATCGTATTTCTAATTCCTTTTGTAATAATAATTTGGTATTATAAAATACGGTTGGACTTTTTGAATTACCAGGAAATACCAACACAGTTTTTCGGTCCGCTGCCAAACCCTCTTCGCGGCTTGTCCAGCTAACGGTATCATTTTTTGCTCTTTTTCAAAAGATTTTTTCAAAGATTTTGTACGACAGCTGTATTGTCATAACTAATCAATATTCAGAGCCAAGACACTTTTCATTTTGTAGAGAAATGTTTAATGTACTTAATTATGTAGTTGCAATTTTAGATTAGTTTGTAGCTCAACTGCAATAATCTTTTGAAAAAGAGCGAAAAAAGGATACCATTAGCTGGACAAGTCGTTCAGTTTATCTGTTTCTCGAAGAACCGAAGCTGATTTAGTACAAACCTTTTTTTCTGAATCATTAAAGTACCCAACTGTTCTGCAGCAATACTACGAAACTATCGCGTATTGTATTTTTCCTAAAGTACACGATCGGTTTTGTAATTAATCAAGTTGAATTTTTTATAATATGCATAGATCGTTTTCAGAAGCGTGAAACTCAATGCTATAGTATTGATGAATGAACAGATATTGTAGATTAAATTCGATTTTTTTGGGTTATAGTTCTTTTGTTTAAAGGACAAGTGGCAGAATGTAAGGTTTCGTGCCCAAAAAATTACGCAAAAAAACTCATAAAATATACAGAGTTCCCTTCTAAAACCTTGAAAATCGGATCTTCACTTTGTTGTGGTCAAATGAAGCCTCTAGACATTGATTTTCGACTTGAACGACACACCATTAGAAAGAGC
>CAJNOQ010007450.1:0-12274 GCA_905250885.1 Didymodactylos carnosus
GTTACTTTAACGCTTTTTTGCGTTACTTTTCTAGTAACGCAGTAACGCTTGCGTTACTCGTTACCAGTAACGCAACAACGCTTGCGTTACTCGTTACCAGTAACGCAATAACGCATGCGTTACTCGTTACCAGTAACGCATAATATAGTAACGCTTTAGTCGCATTGTGTCCGGAAGGTGATAAAACAATACATTTTCGGTTGTTCGTCACTCATACGGTGATATTTGAAAGCGTTGCTTTACTCAGTAAAGTAACGCATCAGTAAAGAAAATGTGCCACCCCTAGTCCCAACATCGATTATTAATCGGTGTATCCCTATTTCGAAGGAAGATCTTTATATATTTATATCACTAGAGTAACACTACAGCCTTAATCACGAATAAGCTAATCATGATTAAATGTAGTGTGACCTCATGTTGTCAAAATCGCCTAAGTTTGGATGATTCATCACGTTTTTCGAAAAAACAAACGATTGATCGTGATTTCGGCAAAAAATCGTCGATTTTTCGAATATTTGTGATTAATCGCGGTTAATCGACCGTCTCTAATTAATAAAACTTTTAGTGACTGTTCTTGTTAATCAATCTTGATTAATCGGCGATTTTTCTGTCTTTTTGTCATCACCATTTTGTTTTGCATCAGAAGATATATCTAAAAAACACGAATTTCAGTCGCAGTTTTATTCTCTCAGATTACCACTTCCCTTTTTAGATCAGTTGTTTTTGAAGACATGCTCAGAGTGTTCTCGAAACTGGCGACAACTTAAGTAAACACAGTTAGTAAACACAAACAAGTAAAACTGTACAGTTTTACTTGGTTTTTTTACTTTGATATTTTCGTTTTGAAAAGAATAGCGATAAAAACTGCCCAGATAACATAATCTCACGATATATCGGGCAAGAAATTGCAATTCATCGGCAATATTTATCACATGAGAATTAAGAATAGGAAAACCGAAAAGAAAAGAACGCTCGAACCGGTTGGTGATGAAAAAAATCGTGAGTTTGAGAGATTTTATCGCGATAAAATCTCACAATTAATCGGTATGACAAATCGCGATTAAATCGTCACTTTCATCACACGGGACCATTCTAATCACTTTTAAATGTATACATATTTGTTAAATTGAATAGCTATTGAAAGTTTCTCAAAATGCAGTCAGTGAATAAATACAGACGTCAGTTGCGCTGCATCGAGGTATGCACCAGTACTGGGTACCAAAATAGTTTGGGCATTCTAACAAAAAATGTTTGGTACCTAGACAAAGCGATACCATTGAATGCGGATATTTGTAGATTAATATGTTTCTCGGCATTACAGAAATTATGCGCTTATGCTATACAAATTGTAGAACGGTATCTAATACCTCAGTTGAATTTTATACAATAGCATAACTACTTACTTTTGCCCTTTTAAAATGGGTGAAAAAATTCAAGCTATACAGTACTAGACAGCGTTCTAAGCTTTATATCGCTTAATGACGTTTCTGTAATGCATAGAAATATTAATCCATACTTAAACAATATCACTTAATATCCGTAGGTTTACCAAACTATTTGGGTACTCAGTAAATACTGGTACTAGTGCATACCTAGCTGTTAGGTGTATAGTCCATTTATAGTGTAGTGTTTTTTAAGTATTTTTAAAGAGTAGTTGTTCAGTTAAGTGTTTTGCAGATAGCCTAAAGAACGTACTTGGGGCCAAGTACTTCGTCTGCGTAATGAAGCCGGTACTTGCCTTTTTTCAAGAAGTAAATTTACTTGTAAGTACTTGTCCTTATTTGCCAGTTAATTTCAGAAAGTACGTCTCAGCAATAAGGCAAGTATTTCGATCAATGACAAGTACTTAGCAAGTAATCAAGTACGGTCTCTAGGGTAATTTCATTGATCAAAAATGCCATCAAGCTTACACAGAGAGGGAAACGAAATTAGTACGAAGAGGAAACGCACATCATGATCCGAAAATGGAACAATCACTTTGTTAAACATATTGGAAGACGGTTTTGGAGTACTTTCCCTATTTATTTACTGTTTTTAATCACGATTAGCCTTTGATCATGATTAGCGCGGTCACATTATTTATCTAACCGTGATCAGAAAAGTGTTAATCATGATTAAAAAAGGAATATACGTCAGAATAGAAGGAGAAAAGAGCTTAAACATAGTCGAAAGCAGCTATATTACATATGTCTTATTCGGGATACTTTTGTCTATATACTCACTCATAAATCAGTGATGATATAGTTGATCTTTTCCAAATGAGAACAAACGGACTTAAGTTATGTGAGTAGTCGATTCTTCATAATGAGACATAGTAATGGAATAACAAAAACGAAAATGAGAATATTTATTCTTCTATCACTTCGTATACTTCACATTAAACGTATTCGTTCTATTTCAGTTTGTTACGGCCCATCTCTAGTTACAGAGTATATTAGTCCTTCAAAAAGGGTTTCAGAAGAACAGAAACGTCTGTTTATCTCTTTCTTTTCTTTTTGCTATCGCTCGAAACAGACCTGGACAGACTTTTTGTTTTCTCTATATCGTCATGTATCCATGTGGATATATATATATATGTTTCCATTAGACGTGCATGCACTTTCTTTTCTATCTGTTATATTGTTTTATTCTCTTTTCCTTCACTATGTCGTTCTGTCGTTATTTTTCTTATATATTCTCTCTGAAAAAAATAGGCAGTTGTTGTTTCTAAACCCAAAAAGGTACAGTAGCACATTTGAGGATATACAAAGTATTTTAAGTAAATAAAGGTTTTTTTTACCAATGTCACAAAACCCTAAAAAATGCTTAGTACTAATTCATGCACATCTTGATAGGTTTCGTTGGAATACAGTTGAGGATAATTCACCGACAGCTCGGTATTCTCTGGAATACGAATAACGTGTATATCCTTCCGATATTTTCTCTGATTATGGTTAAAAACAAAAATTATTTTACGCCTTGTCTGTCGATTGAGTCCTCTGTCATACATTGAAGTCAGACTTTCTCTAGGACTATTTTTTCTTGTTTGTAATGAAAGTTTTCTGTTGTAAATAGCAAAAAATTCGCTCGTATTTATAATTTTCCTTTTGTTTTTTTGCTTGACGTTGTATCAGAAAACAGAAAATTTGCTTATATATTTTTTTTGAAACTATATTATTATATGTCTTGTTGTGCCTATAGGTTTCCAACATTTAGGATCTTATTATGATCCGTTTGGGACAATAATGCTTTCTCAACTATTGCATTTTCTTAAGATCTAAATACCCTCCTAGCAGTATTCTAAGAAATCCTATGACGTTCGGGCTTCCGAGATTTCATTAGGAGTTTGTGAAGATTCTGAAGCACACATCAGCAAAAATCCCAGTAGGATTCCGGCAGGATATGTCTAGGATCATGCGAGGAAATTCGTAGATCTCTTACCAGGACTTCTTCGGGATACTAAATGTCCTCATTTGAATCAGAGATGTAACGTCCCAAAATTCTTAGAACGGTACCATTCCCGTTCTGAAAACTCTTTACTGAAATACCTTGCGCGTTCTCGGTTATAACTCTGATTCGAATGGCCTACATAGGGAGAAATGCAAGGGGGAAAAGCGGACTCCTGGACTCCTATGGACTCCTGAAGTCCAGGAGTCCAAGTGCAAAGTGTTCTTTTTTGGGAATTACTTCCCAAAAAATGAACACTTACTCTTTTTTGGGAAGTGATTCCCAAAAAAGAACACTTTGATAGAGAACACAGATGATAGAGGAACGATATAGCAAAGCTGAGGCTTAAACGAGCTTCTGCTCTGCTGAATTAATATACGTATGACATTCGATTCTAACGTGTCGGGCGGAGATTTTTTTAATTTAGTATACCTCGCGGTAACCATCCAAGAAAGCACTTGGACTCCTGGACTTCAGGAGTCCACAGGAGTCCGCTTTTTCCCCCTTGGAGAAATGTCTGATGTTCACGTCTCGTACCTTACATGATTCTCTGTAAAACAGTTCATTTAATGTTTTTCAGATACTATATATGATGGACGTCATATTTCATAGTCAATCTTTTCTATTTCTTTGGCTCTCGCAGCCAGGACATTATTTTGACTTCTCTTTTCGACTACAGGGTTACCACCTGTTGTATTATTCCTAAATATTTTTTGTCTTCTATTATTTATAGATATTTATATTTAGTTTATCAAGTTCATCCTTCTGAACGTTTAAAGTAGGCATATATAGCGTAACACACAAAGAAAATAAGAACCGTTCAGAAATAAACAAAAAAAATGTCCATCAACTCATTGCTAAATTTCAAGAGTTTGTCACCAACATCTACATCTGTCTATTATTTAATTCATTTGAATATTATGTTTTATTCATTTTTCTTCTGGTTCAATCAACCCGTATTCCCATATTTATCCCAATCATTAGGCGCAAGTGATGTACAAATCAGCTATTTGAATTCATTCAATCAACTAATGCAGTTACTTGGCACATTTTTAATCGGTCGAATAATTGATGTTCGCGGAGCGAGAACAGCCTTGTTAATTTCACATTTTTTTTCAACTATCTCTTATGTATTATTATATTATGCTAATTCAGTTGAATTATTATTTTTGTCGAAATTGCCCACATTTCTAATGTCTGCAATGCATTCGAGTCAAGCTTATGTAGCATATTTGAGTGACGAAAATGATCGTGCAAAAGCGTTGGGTCGATTAAGTTTAAGCTACGGCATTGGTTTTATTGTTGGACCATTCTTAGGTGGAATGTGTAGTAAACATATTGGATATAGTAATATAGCGTTGGTAGCAGCAGTTGGAGAATTTCTTGTGGTACTAATTTTATTCATTTCATTACCTAATTTTACTGTACAGAAGCAACAACAGCAAACAGAAAAGAAGAGTGATGATACAAATACAAACAAATCGAACAAGACTAGTGTATTTCATGCATTAAAGCTATTACAGAAGTCTCCATCGCTCCGATCAATAATCTTGATTAAATTTTTATGTGCATTAGGTTTATCAACGTTTCATTCAACTTTTATGATTTTAACAAGGCGATATGGACTAAGTGCACAAGAGAATGGGATGGTATTAAGTTTTGTTGGCGGTCTGACAATATTTGTTAATACATTTGTCATAGCATATGTTACCAACAGATATTCAGATAGTCGAATAGTTAAAGTCAGTTTAGTCAGTTTAATCATATCATTTGCATGTGTTAGTTTAGCAACTAATTCAAAATTATTGTTATTTCTCGTATTACCGATTACATTGGGCGGTTCAATTTCGGCAACAATCTTAACAAGTTTATTAACTAAAACTATTTCCGTTGGTGAGACCGGTACTGTTTTGGGTCTTGATATGGCCGTCGGCAGTTTTAGTCGAGTTATAAGCCCAGTTCTTGGTGGATATGTATTAGACTATTGGGGTCAAACAGTTTTGGGTCTGTTTGTTAGTGTTTGTGCTCTAGGCGCTGCTCTTCTAGCAATAACACAGTTCAAATGGCCAGTATCGAGTCTTACTGTTAAGAGCACTAGAAACACAGATTTGTCTACAACCTTAAAAAGGGAACTTTGATAGCGAGTTATTTTTTTGTGTGTGTTTGACTGTAGATTTTTAATATTTTGTTTTCATTTTGTACTTAAATGTAAATAGTCGTAAATAAAATGTTGAATAACTGACGCCAATATCTAATAATTGCAACAGATGATAGAGGAACGATATAGTAAAGCTGAGGCTTAAACGAGCTTCTGCTCTGCTGAATTAATATACGTATGACATTCGATTCTAACGTGTCGGGCGGAGATTTTTTTAATTTAGTATACCTCCCGGTAACCATCCACAGTGGGCATCCAGGCGAAAGTTAGGCAAAAAATCGAAGTTTCTCGTTTTCAAAAAATAAATAGTGCAAAATGTAGCCCTTCAAATTCTCTGTCGAATGGTGTATAAATGTCGATTTTGATATCGACTCCTTTGAGGAAAAATTAGGACACAAAAACTGCATTACATATATGGTAAAACAGGATACATCATAGAAAATCGGGATTGTTCGCTCTCTCAGTAATGCTAAGCAATTCGAAAGGACATATTCAAAATCAGTAGCTCCTCAGCTATCTTCTAATAATAGAATGTTTATACTTTGACATCGAATTCAATAAGTAGCAGATCATGGATTTCTCATAACGATAGTGGAAATGACACTACCCTAGTACAGTCGCATCGCCATCCTTAGCCAGCCTCAAAAACAACATACAAATACATCAAAATGTTCCTCAGACACTACGCTATTTATGCTAATCTCGCAAAATCGTGCAGCTCTTTCCTGACGGCTTTGTGAATTTTCCAAAACCCCTAGTGGTTTTCGGGTATTTGAGAGATTTATTCGTCAAGAAAGCACTTTTTCGTACAAACAAGCCCAGATTTGAAATCAGCGTGGAAAACTGCATCGAATGGTGTATAACCTGGCTATAATGGTGGCATTTTTTTATAAATATTTCATCGATTTTCTAAAAAAAGGTTTCAGTTTTTTAGAAAATTTGAGTTAAATTTTCTAGAAAATCCTAATCAAATTTAAAAAACTAGAAAATTATATTTTCAAAGAAACAGAAAATCGAAGCCTATTTACTATATGAACTCTTTGAAAATCGAAAATTCAAATTACAGTTTAGAAAGTAGACAAATTTCTAATTTTACTTGCATGTTTCTTTTTGTGTACTTTGTAACCGACTAACTTGAACTAAGACTGAAAATAGTAGAAAATTAACAAGTTAAAAACTAATATAAAGGTGCCCAATGGATGAAGCAATAGCACCATTGAAGTCGGTACTGTATACACCGAACAAGTTTTCGGCTGAAACCACACGGATTTTAACAGTGGGAGTCGACGCAAGATAATAAGTCTCAATCTCCATAGAAGTTGTTCCACTCAAAAGGTAAATGATTCACGAAATAGGACCAAATTCTCCTTCTGACTGTACTTCAGAACTTACTTATTTATCCATAACATATATACTCTGCCGTCACAGACTCCATCCTTGCTCGTTTCTCTGCAACGCTGAGACACTGTTCAGTGACTCTCAATAATGTTCACGTACTTGCGCCGTCCTTTACCTAGTCACCCTTCTTTATCGTTTAATGTAAGCGATCTGGTTATTGTCTTCTTACCTCCATCTGGAGCTTTCCACACTCTAGCTAATCTGAATATTGTTCAGATACAACCATTCACTGGTTAAGAATGAGTCACTTAGTGGATGCTTCTTTTCCAGATAGCGATCATCATTTGTATACTTTCGGTAAGTACTATGTGGGGACAGTAGTCAGGCTATCCCAGAAAAGACTTTGCACGGTTTCAAAAGTATCTTAAACCCATGATTCATATGCCAGGTTTTGTACAGTGTCTCTTAGCGACAAAGGTAATGGTATATTGGTTGTGGGTTGATTCCTTGTGGTTGCTGAGATCGGGATACCTATACCAATTAGGTGATGAATGGATCTGACGTAAGAGCAAAGATCTGGATTCCGGAAAGAAGTACAATGAAATATTTTTGATCAATATTCTTCTAGAGCGATGAGAGCTCTACAAATGTATTGTTTCGTAGACATTTACAACTAGGTTTTGTGAGAGAAACAGGTCAATTTTGAAAAAAATCAACAGATTCATATTACACTCATACAGTAAAATGTTCGTAAGTCCAAACCAGATACAGAACCAAATTTTATATTTGTCAGAAACTGCGTGCGTGTTAACTCTATTGATTTGGGGGTCTAAATCTAAATGCGTCTAGAGAAAAAATTCTTTTATTACTCTAACTGTGATATACCAGAAAATGCTATTCGTTTACTGTAATTACTGACCTTTGATGAGAATGATGAAAATCAAATCTGATGTCAAAAGCCAAAGAGTTAATTCGAACCATGTCGTAAAACGAAAATCTGAATTTGACACCGTCAGATTGCGTAGATTCTGACTGCTAGCATAAAACCTTATTTGATCATAACAAACAGCAAGAAAAATGCCCGATTTTCTGTGGTTTCTTGAGGGAAATTTGTAACTTTTCAAGAGAATATACAAAAAGTTAAAAAGTATCTTATATTATATGCTCTATAAAACTGCAGTTGTAGAAAATTTTTCCTGATCTCTCAGAACAAAAACTCTTTCGAGTTTTTATATGTTTCAGCAGAAGATTTTATACTGGTTATGGGAACGTTGTACAGTGTCAGTATAGACGATCTCATCGCCTCTCTAAAATCGAAAAAATTTTCGTCTAAGAGGTAGGAAGGACAAGTGGACCACTTTGAGCCGTCAACATTTGATGTAAATGTTTTTGGTGGAATTTTAACCTTGGACATGACACCAAGCGGCAAAGACATGTTTACAACATAACAGAGATTCTGGGATCCTAATAAAACCCCTATGAAAAACAGCTGTCTGATGCTAAATGTAAAATTTTTCTGATCACTAGTACCAGAGTGCAATTTTCTCTCTCTTTGTATCTCCGAGAGAAGCGTTTCCGGGATATTCCTTAGTTTCTATGAATATTTACGTACAATTTTGATCTTTTCAGCGCTTGTGAGTAAGGAGAGAGTTCTATATTGCACTTCACGTTCAGATCGATCATTTGCTGTTTGCGAAAAAGCTTTTATATTTCATATACAAACGGCATTCCACAAAACTCTAGCAGTACATTATGCGTTGAAAAAATGATATATTTTCAAACTTTAAAAGTCTTGTAATTGCTTCCTAACATGCACTTTTTATGCCATAAAAAAACAAAAGTACTACAATTAAATTTGGCAAATGCTGTAATTTTCTGTAACAGTTACATATGACCTCCGTCGATTGGTAAATCGATGGCAGTAATAAACGATGCATCTTCCGAACACAAAAATAAAATTGGCCGTGCTATTTCTATTGGTTCAGCACATCGATGTAACATATACTGCGGAGCTAAACACACAGACATGAGAATTAATTTATCTTAGCCGACCAAATGAATACACATACCAAAAATTGGTTCCCATTTTTCACGTCCACCTGGACCAGGTAATGTATTTAGAAGCTGAAAAATTCACATGGACATAAAAAGCCAAGCCTCTCGGTACCATAGTATTGAGAATGTCAACTTACCGCGGATGTCCAAGTACCAGCTGGTGAAACAGAATTGACACGAATACCATCTTTACTTAAATCTAATGCCTAAATAATAGCAAATTATAACAGTGATGTTTCCTTCAATGTGTTAGAAAAGAATTCTTACCATGCATTTTGTTAACGTTAAAACAGCTGCTTTACTACTATTGTAAGTCCATTTATTTGCCTCAGGACGAGAACCCGATACTGAGGCAATATTAATAATTGAACAACCTTTACCTCAAAGATATAAAATAGAAAGATGAAAAAAGAAATCCGACGGAAATAATGGGTTTTTCATGAGAAAAATGGCTTTTATTTTTAGATTACGTTGGTATCTAAATTGGATTAAAATCGTTCGAGTGTCGCGTGAAAGCACTTTTCGACGACCAAAGTACGTCGGCTTTATTCAAAAATGTGTCATCTTTCCAAATCTACCATTAAAAAGCATATAAACTTACAAACTCTTTTTGAACCCAAAAAATTACTATAACCTCTAAAGTTCAGAAAAAGCCTTGTCTTTTTTTATGTTTTCTCTTGCGTGACCCAAAGAAAGAAGAGAATTTAAAAATGTGCGCATTTCTAGTGCGTATATGTGTTCTCTAACTCTTGTCAATACTCTTGTTTCTTTTTCATTCTTCCATTCTATGTAAATATAGTTATCTAGCATTTTTCTAGACTAAGTTGTTTTTACTTACGTGACTTGTATTTTTGTGGTCCTACCATTTATGATGGAGTTATTCTCTCTTTCGATAGACACAAACAAATCCTTTCTTCTTCTTTCAATAAATAGCTTGTAACAATCAAAAAATTATAAACTCTATACAAAATTTATTGCTCTATCGAATGAATGCAGTTGAGCGAAAATAAAAAATCACTTCAGAAGTCAAAATTCCAATCAATGTCATATTCAGAACTGGACCTAAAACTGCATCAGGTTCTGTATCTCACTATGGCTTTTGTACAACTTGTTTCTTTGACTGAAAGTCAAGATCATATAAAAAAAGTTGTTTGTCTGCGCGTTTCATTGTCCGCCTACAGAACTTAGGTGAAAAACATATATTTTAACTCCCGCTTGATTCGCGATGGTGCTATAATCCACCTAGGAACTTATTTTCGATAGATACCTCTAGTGTGCGGCTTGTTGTGATAGATTGCACTAGTGTCAATCGCGGTCTCGTTCTTGGGAGGTGTCAAAAACCCCATAGTTCCACAAAGTTTTAAAACATTTATGAGTTCTCCCTAAATATAGATGGCGTCAAGGAGCGCAACACAGGCGCTATTATCAAGATCATGTAAAACTTCGTAATAATGAAACCGGTGAAACGCTGAAAAAGAGGACTGGTTCAACAGACGAGGTGAGCAGAAAATTACTGGAAGAGTCAGATATGATTGATGCTTCAACGTCCCAGATACTATGGACGCTTTTTTCATTGTCAACATAAGGTGGCACGAGCAGTCATTTTCAAGCTTACTCTCTTTTTGACTTTACCTCCGGCTTTTTTCATAAATGGATGAACAGCTTGTACCGTGAATGCATAACCACTGACATTCGTCGTAAATGTTTTATTAAAATCCTCTAATGTAGCATCCAAGCCTTTGAAGATGAACGTTGCTGCTATATACAGAAAAATAAAAGTAAATCATCATTTTCTTAGGAATCATTGAAATATTACGATGTGTGTGAGGTGATTAGCCAATGATTTTCTTCGTACTTTAATGCGGTAAAATTTGAAATGATTACCCAGGGGGAAACCACTGAAAAATTGCTATTAAGTAATACTTGAACTTAGGCAAACCTTCGAAGTGCTTTTAAATTACCTCCATTGACTAGATGATGTATCACACCTCCATTTTGTTCTGCAAATTTATATACAGCATTTTTAACGTCGCCAAATGAACATACATCCACTAAAAGACAGTTATTTTTCGTTTCTTTAAAAGCACAGAAAGAAAGAAAGAGAAATTACCTTTATAAAATGTAACATTTTTTCCTTCTGATCTTAACTGTTCTTCAGCCTTTTTTCCTATTTCTTCATCATAATCGAAAATAGCTACCGTAGCACCTTCCTTGGCAAATTCATTAACAGTTGCATAACCAATACCACTTGCACCACCTAAATAGCTTAGTCAAATTAGTGTTTCAAGACCACTCCAAAACAAATGCTGTGTATTTACCAGTTACCATGCAAACTTTATTTTTAAATCGAGACATCGTGACGTGATGTAATGAACGATGATTTTTCTCAATTTAATCAAATAAATGTATTTTTTTCCCTTTTCCTTTCCTTTTCTTCTGGATATCTTCATGTGTGTAATCTAGAAGAAAGAAAAGAAACGACATTCTTTCTTTCTTTTTCTGCATGTTCTTTTTCCCATCCATCGAACACTTAATATGACATACTCGTAGTTCACTTGAAAAATCATTGTTCGATTAAAAGAAAAATTGCTTACGTTAAGGTCATGTCTTGACGTCTCAAACAAATTATATGGTGTTGAAATCCAGAAGAAATGCAACATACGAGTACCATAAAGCCAAATGCTTATTTCATCATCTTTTTTTACTGAATGAATTATTGTCGTGGTCAAAAAAGTAGATTCACTATAGATGATTAATTTAAGCATATTTATTTCTAAAGCTGATAATGATCATACAAATGAAACTATGAATATGTACGGCAAGTCGGGCAGGCCCACTGTGTGCCAGCTTTCTTGCACACAAAAAGACTTAAGGGGGCCCCCCCTCAAAAATCGATCTCAGTCCAGGCAAGTTCAAATGGGCTGAATTTTGGGGCATATGTTGGGGCTGGAGTGAGGATGCTATGGTAAAATTTTCAGCTCGATACTCTGACGTTTGACAGAGATATGAATTAAACAAGGGTCGAAAAATAGCTCACCTCATCTCCAAAAATTCTCTGTTTTTCATTTTGAGTATGAAAGGAACCATCAGAAAGAGTCAATTTGGATTGTTCATACAGGTTTTTGTAGAGTTTTTCACGTCGGATCTTCTGAAAAAAAATCGAAATTCTATCATTTGACTGTGCAGATATATTTCAAAAAATTAAATTATGTTTTTTCGAACACCTTCTATTTCATAAACTTGTTTCGCGTTTTTCTCAGAACATGGATTCGACGGAGTATCTCCAACGCCCTTCTA
>CAJNOQ010007451.1:0-12272 GCA_905250885.1 Didymodactylos carnosus
AGTACACTATCTAAAGTTTATCATTCGATTTGATTTTCACAATAGCTTGACTGACAAGTACAGCAGTACTACCATCGACTACGGTCTGTACTGTATTACTATTCGGAATATCTTCTCCATTTAAACGTACTCATAAATGAACACCGTCTGATACATTGTTATTTCCTCCAACTTGCGCTGCTGCCAATATAAAATACAGGGCAGCTTCATTGTGGACGACCATAGCCCTATGTTCTCCAGTTCGAGTAATACCGCTAGCGAGTAACACATCATTAAGTGTCACAAAATTGGAGTTGTTAACCGTAGTTGCTAGCTGTGTTTGTGAACTGGAAAGTTGAGCACAAGGAATTTCTGCTACAGCATCATTCAATCGAATAAACCATAATATGATGCTGGGTACCACTGGTTCTCTTTGCGATTGCGTAGCTATAATGCTTACCTGACAGTTGCCGGTAAGTATTATGGCTGAAAACATTATCCCGCGTGATGCATTACCACCCACAGGAAAAGCAGCTGATAAAACTAAAACTGATCTGACTACCGTCGATGATCGTTTAAATAAGATCCCGAATCGAATACTGAACCTACAACATATGAATGAACTTGGTACTATCGAAAATGCGAATTCATTCATTCATCGCGATGAATTAATCTTAATTTATATTCCGGGGATTGATTGTAATTGGTCCCCGAAATATAAATTAAGTTTAATTAGAACACTACTCATTCGTATTTTACACATATGTTGAAGAAAAAAACGAAAAGATCGTACACTTAAATTAATTAAATAAACTTGAAATATCGATGCCTACCCGCACCATTTAATTAATAGAGGAATACGCAACGGAGAAGTCATCGTTAGGAAAACGCTTACTAAACAACCACAAAAAGTATCGCCTAGAAGAAAAATATTTTTCCTTCTTTCATATCATGGCCAAGAATCCACCATATTAGCTAATAGAATTCAAAGAATTTGCAATAAACTCTTGCCTCTTATACAAGTGAACGTAGCATTCAGGACAACTTTGACACTTAAAAGTATATTTTTTCCTCTACAAAAAGGACCTGATAAATCGAAAAAAGAAAAGAAATTAGTTTATAAAATCTCATGTCTAAATTGTGATGAGTGTTATATTGGCAGGTATTTCGTACATGTACGGCAATATTATAGGAATGAGCCATTAACTCATTAAAATGTCGGCTTCTATTTCGATTTTTGGATACGTAGTCCATCAAATCCTCTTGAGCAAACGTGTTGGCGCTTGATAATGGACCATAATTATCATACAGCCGCGCGAAATGCTGATGTAAGTATAAAATAAAGTTGGCATAAGACTTAAGATATTAGCGAATAGTCACTATAGTAGAAAAGCAACTTTTATGTGAGAGAAGTCATCAATATTACGCCGTTTGCGGTGAAAGAAATGAGGAAATATTTGAGAGCGAAGTGAGTAATCGATGCTTTTACGTGTAGCTGGATAAAAAAAAAAAATAATAATAATAACTGTACAAAGCTGGATTGTTTCAAATGTTTGTTGTTTTGTGAATAATTAGCATTAGAAAGTAACTGTTTCCGTTTTGCACCGACATTAAATGTATCTCTATATTCCTAGAATAGAAGATAAAAGGAAAACTACGGTACAACAGTTAGAGACTGTAGTATTATACAGATTTCATAACAGTTTAAAGTAAAAAATAAACAATGAATAAAACGGAATGAAAAGGAAAACAGGAAATGAGGGAGAATTTAAGAAATAATCTTCTCTCGCGTTATCGATGTTTTTCCGTTACCTAAAATACAACTATCTCAAAGCCTGACATACGTTTTAATCAATATATATAGGCAATGGGGATAGTCAAACTAGAGGTGATCAGACTGTACACAACTGTATTTTTAATATTAATTTGAACGGAAGTGTCAAGTGACACTCTACTTTTTTCCTGGAGAGTGCCACAAAATGCTAAAAATCTAAGATCGCATATAAGTTAAATTTGAATAATAGTAGAAAAAAGGAAAACTTAGTCCTTTTATATCGATTCCGTGATTTGTAAGTGCATCGCAACTATCCTTCACTCTCTCTTCCTATACTATTCATCTAAAGCAAAGTGTGATGATTCGCACGCAATTAGGAAATGCTTTTTCTGTTAAAGAGCTCAGTCCATAACTCAAAGTGCAAAATTATTTTCTCAGCGTACAAATAAAATTTTTGATAGAGGTATACAGTACCACCGTATAGGCATGAAAATGCTACCTATACCTCTATACGGTGATGAAACGATTATAGACGGATGAGGATCTCTTGAAGAGAAACTTATAGCATGATCAAATAAAGTTAAGTCTGATTGAATCAGCGTCGATGAGAGAGTTCTAGAGACATTGAGATCGAGAGGAGAAGGAACTGTTCGTTTTCTACTTGGAGCATTTTTTAACATTCTTAAGCCCCTCCCCCCTCCTCCGGTCAGACATGCCTATTTTCGTCAAAACTATTGATTTTGAGAAAAGCACATGGCTAGATAGCCCAAAGTGTCTACTTTCTAATGGCACAATTTTCGTGTCGATAGGATAGGTTTTTCATAAGTTTTGAGCCAGTTTTCCAGAAGTCCTATAGAACAAAAAATGGCTTTTTTTGCACCTGTATTGCATAAGCGCACGCATGTGCCGCACACGGCCGCGCACATGTTCATTAAACCATGACCGATAACCCGTAGCAAAATATCAACAAGTTATTTAACGCTCAAACAGTTTTTAAGTGAAACGCATTTAACAAAATCCAAACTTATTTTGTGTTTTTCTTAAGACTATTTTTTAGCTTCAGAGCTTTCGCCATGCAGAGGAATTCTCGGTAACAATACATCGGAGGAAGTTTTCTTTTTTTGATTTGTAGATAACACCTATAGCTAGGAGTTGTCAGAGTCCGATTTTTAAAGTATGCTTCTGTTTTTTATAGAAATGAAGATTTCTGAGAAACTTTCCAAGAATTTTTGGGATTTTAAAGTTCTATTAAGCACCAGAAATTAGTAAATGGTAAATTCAAAACTCCGGCTTAGTCAACTCCTAGGCAAAGGTCTGGTTCAGATTAGACCTACCTGGGTCGAGATAGGTTTCTGACCCGGAGGGCTCGGGGCTTAAAGACTGAGCTTTAGATGTGGTGAATGATGGGGATGATATAAATGTATTCTCGTTAACTGCAGGTGCAAACGTAACGCTGTTACGTTTTTGACACACTTTTTCTCAATTATCTCTAAAAGTTTGAGAGCTAGTAGGTTGTTCAAACGCCATTCGACACAGTTCATCATACTCTGTGTATGCTATAAAACCGAAGTTTTTTGGTTGAAGTCTGAAGCTTCGAGAAAGGTATTTATGCTGTTACATAAAAAGACCCTAAATTCGGAGTGCTCTTGCTAACGTTCTAATTTCCTCGTTCTCCAAATGGAAATACTCCTAGAACAAATTTTGTAGAGCATCGAGCGAGCTTTTCAGTGGTAAAAATATTTCTTCTAACTATTTTTACTCGCGTAAAAAAAGCAAAAAAACAAACGTAACACTGTTACACGTTTTTTTGTCACATCATTTTAGGGCACGCAGCTTTCTTCAAACAACTTCATACTTATAGCTTGAGTACTTCTAGCTTTTCTGAAGATACTCCACTTGTAAACAAAGTTTCAAAAGGTGTCTCAGGCTTCTAAATCGAGTTGGAAGTTCAAACTTGCAAGCAGCTCTTGTGCTTCGACTGAGAAATATTTCTCAAAACAAAACGAGCCATTTTGTAGAGAATTGAATTCTCCATTCATATTTTTAAAATTATTTTACGAAAATCTCTAGGTCAGAAAATTAAAATTAAAGGTTTCAAAAATTTTAAATTAAAATTTTTTAATTGAAAATTCAATTTTTTTTTTCAGAATAAAGGCTGAATTCGCGATCAGCATGAAGAACTACGTCTGGTGATGGCCTCCTGTCGATTTCCCGATAAAAAAAACAACTTAATCAGCGAAGGGTCGCGTTATTTGGACAAGCCGGATTACACTTTTAGAATACTTTACTATGCGTCTATTCAAATATGCCAGACTAAACTTACTTTCCTTTTCTTTCTATTCCGCCATTTTGAAAAGTGATATATCTGATTTCATGTGGAAAATGCGAGCTTGCTGTTTCCGTGCTCTATTTTCTTACCTGAATTTATTGAAAAGTATTATAGTTATAATGGTATGAAAGTATATGACTGGAACAAATACATATCTGTTTAATAATTGTTATATTCGTCTAAATACGGATTTGGATATTCGCAATTTTCAGTATAAGGAGGCCTAGTAGTTTCCTGCCAATTTGGATCCGGATGCCCGGAATGGGAATTATTGTATCTCATATTCCATTGTCGATGATTAGTATCAGTACCATCCTCTTCATCTAGATAAGGATTAATACCTTCATACTGTTGAGTGTAAGGAGGACTGATGGTGTCATTACAATCTGAATACTGTCGATAAAAGTTTAAAGATTCATGCGCCTCGTATTTGTAATAATTTACATCATCCAGATATGGATTAGCATATTCACACGACCTTGTATACGAAGAATTATCGATACTTTGATTAGGAAGGCTGTTAGAATTGTCCGAAGAATTGAGAGTCGTCCGTTGGTTGGCATTCCTATATTCCAGATGTGTTAGATTTCGTACATTACTAAGTAGTGTTCCACGGGGAGCTGATTCTACAGTGGAACGAACGTTGAAACAAAATGGACTTGCAGATGATTTGATATCATTAGTATAGACATCATTTAAATTTGGATGTTGCTGAACAGGATTATCCTTGTTGTCGATTCTAAGAGCTGCTAAAATAGAATCCACAGTACTTCTGCTCGATTGTTTCTGATTTACTGGATATTTCAAACACATTCTCTAAAAAAAAAAGTTGTTTAGCAACTTGTCCAGCTAACAGTGTCCAATGCATGACTAAAATTTGATAATGTTATTGGACAAAATGCTCATGCACTTTTGTAAAGCCTAGCCTATTACATTTTTAAATGATATGGTTTGTTGTCATCAAGGCATCTAGTGTAGTTTCATGAAACAGAAAAGCACTCTCTCACATGATCGCCAGTTTAATCATTCGCCAAAGGTTTTAAAATTAGTGATAATCGATCATGTTAATGCTTACTTCCGGTCACCTGTAAATTCATACCGATAACACACTCCTTCAAGTTTTTTTCCTATTTCAAAAATACATGTGTAAACGAGATAAATTTATCCTTTGAATACTTTCTTGTGTACAGGGTATACTTAAGAAAAACTTATCGGAGGCAATGAGACAGGCGTCGTCGCATTGCTTAATTTTGACCTGTAGATCAGCAATCAGATCCTAGATTGGTCCAATATTTCAACAGGAGCGCGTTAAAGTAAAAGTTCGCTATTTAGCACTCTAGTCAGTATTAGCTACATTTGAGGACTTCGACTTTTGTCATCGCGCTACCGAAACATTGTGATATTTGAATAGTAACTAGGACCCCAGAACTGTGTACCCTACTTATTGAAGCCATCAAAATATATTAAATAATACAACATTTGCTCTTATTTCTATGCACCAGTATGAATAAATAATCGCTGATACTGAAAATGGGTGATAGCGTTACCTGCGACCAAATCGTTACATAAATTGAAAGGAACGTTTTTATACTCACTTTATGTTGGTCCAAATGTGAAACATCATAAGACTGATTACAATTCTCACATAGCACCATTTCAGTAAATTTTTCTGACGGTATTAATCTAAATAATATATGTAACGGACAGAATATACAGCGGATAATTTTTTTATGCCACTTACTGCATTCTACTATCTGTTCGATCTGTTTCTTTTTGAAAACAACGATTCTAAATAAAAAATTCTTTTATCAACATTTTCCTTCCATATTTTTATTACATACCGTATGCGTTTCATATTTACTAAGTTCTACTAATTCATCACAGAATTCGCATGGTATTTTGGTATCATCATTTTGAGCTGAAGACACCTAGACTATAGTAAATAATATTTATGTTACATTTTAGCAATCTAACCTGTTGATTCATGGCTAGAGTTTTCAATCTAAAAGTAACGTACATTGTTTTTACACAGCTCATAATAATGTAGAGTACTTACTTTATGTGATTTTTGCTGTTGATTGTTTTCAATTTCTTCTACGATCTTTTTAACCGTATAGTTTGGTCGCAGTGTATCAATCGTTAACTTCTGACGGGTAATTGGACTTGTACCATCCTTTTTTATCCAATCAGTAATTGCTTGTCTCTCGTATGTGTGTCCATCTTCAGCGACCACTGGATCTCGAAATACTTCAAATGTGATGGGACAAATTAAAGAATCTTTCGACATTCGTAGACAAATACGCTAACGTGACAGAATCTTTTAAACGGATAAAAAAACAAACAGTTGCATGTGCTTATTCATAACATACGTGCAAGACTATAAGATAGCTGAATTCATTATTTTTTATTTTGCTGTTCTCTTCGACCATATATGTTATACTGCTTACTTTAAAGAAAGAAAAAAAGTTGTATATATGCACTGGTCGACGTTCTTGTGGGTATTTTTGCAAGATTCTTGTTTCTTGGCATTTCAGACAAGTATCTTGTAAAATATTTTACATGTATTTTTATCACAAGAATCTTGCAGGAAATCGCTTTTTTGTCAGTTCATACAAGAATCGCGAGACGAATTCTTGTCTGAATGCACAAGAAAGCGATGTCCTGCAAGATTCTTGTTTCATCTTTTCCTGCAAGAATCTTGTCTTATAATTCTTGAAAGAATCCTGCAAATAAATAGAATGCATATATAATCCATTTTTCGTCTTCTTTTCTTTTTCTTTTCATATATATAGGAGCTGGACGCTCTGATGCCAATACAGGCACATGTAAAGACTCGATTGTCTGTTGACAAGAATCTTATGAGATTTAAAAGACTTTTTAAAGACATCTATATGTATAGTATTGAGCTATACTATGTAACTTATATATAGCAGGGGAATCGACAAAACAAATTGATGATTTTATCGTCAACAAATCTTGCCACTTCAGACAAGAATCTTTAACCAAAAACGATGAAAAATCAGTAAAGAATTAAAAGAAGAATCATGTCTGATCTATCAAGACAAAACTGAGGATTCTTGTCTGAAATGGCAAGAGACAAGAATCTTGCAAGAATACCGACAAGAACGTCGACCAGTGTGATGTCAAAAGAAAAAAAATAGAGCTGAAAAAAATAGTAATTTTCTTTCTTTTCTTTGTAATGGAATGAGGGAGAGAAAAAGAAGACAACAACACCGTGTTTTACCGTGCATACACACTATATATACTGGTCGACGTTCTTGAAATTATTCTTTAAGGATTCTTATGTTTTATAAATTCTTGAAGGAATCTATGTGTACAATTTTTCGTTTCAAAATCTTGCAAAGAAAAAAAATCTGATTGGTTCTTTCAGTAATCATGAATTTATCGTTTCTTGAAAATCTTTATACGTTCTTGTAATATTAATTCATTTGTGCAGGTATGATCACAAATAGAAACTTGTAATTTTCGAAGAAAAAGTTTCTATCTACAGTCATAAGCAGCCTTTTTAACAAGAGAATGTTAGTATGTGAGTAAATCTTTTCCTGTTGTCGATCTTAGTGCCAAACAAATAAATAGACAATTAAACAATTCCAGTGAACATATGAACTACTAATTAGTAGTAGCCTTGAATGGGTTATTACTAATTTGTAAGGGATAATATGAGATTAATTTTAAGCGTTTTATAACGTTTAATTCGTCAAGATGACAGTTGTTACAGAAGTGTAGAAGAGATTTGTGAAACTCGCGAAGAGATACAGAAGAATATAATAGTTCGTCAACAGATGAAGGAGATTCTAAAACAGAATAAAAAGAACAAATTAGATAATGTGATGGAGAATAAAAACAACAGTACCTAAAAGACAAAAATGTGAAATCATGAAAGACTAAATGCGCATACTAAGCTCCTCTTTCATACATTGGGTTAACCTTTCAATAAGGTTATTTTCGTCTATCGCAAAAGCCTTAACTATCTACTGACTAGAGTGTATCACTATGTCAACTGTCTGTCTTCATGAACTAAGTTCTGCGTTTTGTCTGACACGTGTGTAGCTTCCCTATATATAAAGATATACGAAAAATCTCAAAGAATCTTGACAGAACACCCAAGACAAGAATAGTCAAGAAAAAAAAAGCCAAGATTTCTTCAAAAATTTATAAGATATAAGAATCCTCAAAGAATAATTTCAAGAACGTCGACTAAGTAGTATATATATAACATGAATAAGAAAAGAAAAGAAAAAACATCACTGTTTTTCGCAGATGACTATTTCTACCGGATTTCTGCATTAAAACAACCAGTTGAATATTTTATAATTTCCATTGAGGTGTAAATGTTTTCTTTTTAGTGTTCAAAGCATTTTTTCTTTTTCTATGGGTCTAATTGAAGATAAAATTGTCGCTTCTCAGAACTGATCTAGCTGGACAAAAAATATGGGCTTACAAAAAGCTGTGAAGTTAAGTCAAAAATCACTCATGATCGGAAGGGGTCTGGATTTAGCAAACATTCTGTTCGAGCTGGGACTGTTCTTTGACAAAACTTGTACGGTTCGACTAGAGCTAAGGGAAAACCTCTGACATGACTATCTCTGATTCTTCATAATAATATGAAAAATTCATTCTTTTGGAAAGAGAAAAATAACAGTAGCAGTGTATTTTCAATAGAATGAATATGTAACAAGGTAGGGATGGATTACAAGGGAATCTCCAGAGGTGCTAAAAACCTTTTTGAATGGGCCTATTCTTAAAATGTAGACCCTCGTGGACTATGAAGAACTCCAACTTGGTTCGGGCGCAATCGGCTTTGCTGCTGAGATATCGAATTTTTACTCGAATTTTCCCCATGCCATCTGGATTTCAAGCAAAATCGGAGTTTTGAATTTCATGTTGAAACTTATCACACATTGTAGTCCACCATTTGCAGTCCAGTAAAAAAAGGTCGAGCTGGAAAACCCTTTCCGCTGCAGTAAAAGAACTTTTTCCATATGGGTAAGTTACCAAAGGTAAAACATAAAGCAAGTTTTGAAAAACATTCTTTCACCACAACGGAAAGAGTTAAGAAAAAGGCACTCAGTTCAAGTGATGAAGAAAGAGTGAAAGAGCAATATGCATGACGAATGGAATTAGTCATTCTACACAGATGACGGCTGATTGAGCAATTCATGTCTATGATGAAGTATAAAGGAAAAAATCAAGATAACAGCTTTGAGTATTATATAAATATGACTGTCGAAAGGGAGAGGATAGAATTCGAACTATAAGTGACTTTTATATTCAATTTTTTTATCGTATCACTACTAGTAAAAACTATTTGTAAGATAAATAAAAATCGATCGATCGACGTGTAGACTATCTTATACTTTAATTTCGGAAGAAATTAAAAGCTTTTAGCTGCGCAATATTTAGCAAAACTAATTTGAAGAATAACAAGAATGTCATCATCATCTAATCAAAACGATGTGGTGTGTTCAATCTGTTTAAATCCAATGTTACAAGGGGAAGCTCTATTTACATCGACATGCAACCACCAGTTCCACTTCGACTGTATAATAAAATCGGTTCAATCACAAAACAATGAGTGCCCATTATGTCGATTAAAAATGGACTCATTGATCAATATCGTAACACCAGTAGTACCGCCAACACCTGTAGTAATGGTAAGTAACACTAAACCATACGGTTTTGCAAAATACTACCACTCACACACCTAGTCCGACTAACATTTTAGATTAAAAACAGACTTAAATTTCAAAAATTTGTCTGTTTTTCGAAGACCGTCTGGCCCATTATCCCAGTCTCCTTTACAATATATCTTCCTATCAAAAACACGATATTTCTGAAGTAACACCATCCTTGCTACTTTAGGAAGTTGAAATACCTATGGAAGATCCTGTTGACGAGGACCGAACTCGTACACTATCAGAGGTCCGAGCTTCTCGGATTGTTTCTTCGCCAAGGCTAATTGAGACAAAAACGACATTGGAAGTTGGTGGTGTAGTGTCAACTGAAGAAAAAGACATTTATGGCCTGTTGACACTACGAGCTCCAGCATCGTCCGACGGTGAAAATGCTATTTTACGAGTCCCGTTAGATCTGGTGTGCATCGTCGACCGGAGTGGTTCAATGAACGGAAATAAAATGTCATTAGTGAAACAAACGTTGAGTTACATCGTCACTCAACTAGAATCGACCGATCGTCTGTCTATCGTCTCGTTTAATGATACCGCCTATCCAGTTAGTGGTCTCATGATGATGAATGAACAAGGAAAACAGACGCTGGAAAATCGAATCCACTCACACGAAAAATTAAACCCTAGCGGAAGTACATCAATTGGTCGTGGTCTGAAAATGGGTATCGATGTTCTCAATAAACGTCAAACAAAAAATTCTTTGTCATCCATCTTTCTGCTAACCGATGGTCAAGACATTGAAGTGATATCGTATACCGACATTATGAGTGCGATTCCACCATCAACAACATGTCACACATACGGATTCGGCAGTGATCATCGAGTCAGTGTTCTATCTCAAATAGCGGAAATTGGATCGGGCACATTTACCTATATTGATGAACTGAAATCGGTCGGTGATTCATTGTCACACACACTGGGCAGTCTATTTTCGTGTATTGCGCAAAATATTGAAGTCAAAATTGAGCTGGAAAATGGTTATAGTGTTGCTAAAGTTCATTCAACATTTCCTACTTCAGCTATCCCAAGTTCATGTGTCACCATAAAAATACATGATTTGAACGAAGACGAGAAACGAAATCTCGTATTTGAAATTCATGTACCGACAGTTAATGAGGAAGATGCGGAGAACACTCAAATAGGAACAGCATCAGTGAAATATATTGATCCGTCAAGTCAGAAAATGTTGTCCTCTGAACTTACACCTTTGAGACTCATCCGTTCAAATGTCATCGATGATAAGACATTGCTCGAAGTCAACTACGATCTGGATGTGCAACGAAATCGTATAAATGCTGCAAAAGGTATGAAAGAAGCTGTTGCGTATGTGGAACAACGCAGCATGGATCAAGCTACAGCTGTTTTACAGGCGGTTATTGATAAAATAAACGCATCCGTATCGTCGCAAGATACTTTATGTCAAAGTCTAATTGAAGATTTGAATACAAGTATTAAAAAATTTGAGCATGATAAACAAAAGTTCATGGCCTATATGACTAATATGTCAATGCAGCAATGCTCTGAAAGGGGAACATACACGTCACCTCATTTTAGCAGTTCAAATGCATATATTACATCGAGCAATCGAGCACAACGAGCGAACTTTCAAAACTATTCATCATAGCTTTTTTATCATTTTTAAACTGAATGCCTTTTTGAAATAAAAAAAATTTTTGCTTCATTGAAATGCTTAATCTTTACTACCTGAGCCGTTGATGAAATTGATGTTCGTTGCCATCATGGGCTTGACGAAAGAGTCTTATTTTCTAGTACGTCAAACCATTTTCACTGAAATAAAGAAGAAGAGAAACCTAGTACATCATTTTTTCCATAGACAATTATGCAACTGTAGGTATAACGTCTCAGAAAAAATCTCATCTACTATCGACGCCGGAAGTCAAGACACACGGTTATTTTTTTGAATAATTTTAGATAGGAATGAGATAGAGACCTGCAGCTTTCACCAACATGTTGCTAAGACCTTAAGTCATGTTTTTGTAAGCAGAAACCTGTTTCAGAACTTTCTGGAAGTCCGATTTTCTAAAGGATCTTTGGAAAAGGTAGTCCGGACGTTATTCTACAAAATTATGTAAGTCCCAGTTCTCCAGCTATCGTCGTGCGGACAGGGCTCGCTTTTCCCGAGCGCGTGTCTATCTTCGAGCAGACATCTCTAAGAGTCTCGAAATGCCACGGAATATAGGTAATCGACTACGCTGAGCATAGTGGCAACTAGGGATGCATCAAACCTGCGACTATGTCTCAAAGGTTGCATATTTTTGATATTTAAAATCCTAAACTTTAGCAAACTTTTGTGTTAGACATAACCAGTTTTATCTGTTCTATCCGAAACTAGTGTTGAATTTTATCAAATTTAAAAATAAGCCGCTGGATTTGGTAGGGTTTGGTGAAAAATGAACAAAAGAGTAGTTTTCACCAAACTCTACCAAATCCAATGGCTTATTTTTAAATTTGATAAAATTCA
>CAJNOQ010007452.1:0-12272 GCA_905250885.1 Didymodactylos carnosus
TAAATAATGGTTCTGCAAAACACACTGGTAATCAATGCATCCGTTTTCTCTAACCCGTCAGAACCCGTTAGATTTAAACGCGTTTCGATGCGTTTGTAGTACATCAACGCGTGAAAACGCGCGATGGCTCAACAAAAGGCTTGTCTAAAATACATGGTTTGTTTATTTCATATTTACACTGATGATGGTTTATAAAAAAAATATAAGCGAATCATGACATGTTCTTTCACTGAAGAAAGAAAACTTAAGTGATTGATCCCGTAATATGTCTTTTCCTTCATTAAAAAACGTACAGAATAGTCTTTCTCTGAGTTCAAAAGCAGAATAAAATTAAGAAACAGAGAAATGTGTTCACAAACATATTGTTTTCTTATACACATGTGGTCAGTCTTTCGGCCCATCCTTAAGAAATGTTGTATGTGTTTTATTCTGGTAGAAAATTGAAGGGACTGAACCAATTCGTTTTTATTCATTTACCTGTATTAAAATATCGTTTTACTGTACTCACGTCAGTAAATCTTTTTTTGGACTCCATGTAAAGAAGAAAAGAAAAAGAAATTTAAACTAGAAGGACGCTGAACATAGCCACAATTTTCAGAAATCGTACTAGATTTTCAATTTCTTTCAAAGTATATTCCACTTTTGATTTTCATTTTGTTCACATACGAATTCGTCGGGAATTTTCAAGTTTAAAAGGCGTCGTTGATTTTATGCAAAATCGACGGCTTATTGGAAAATGCAAACCTGTTTTATGAAAAACCGAGAAGCGTCTGTGAAAATCACGTTTCCAAGAAAGTAGAAAATCACTAGTGAATTCGTATATGGACAAACTGAAAATCGTTTTTTATTTTCTATAACTTATTTTCAAGTTTATAGTGAGGAATGCAATTCACCAGACAAATTCATATTTTCCCAACGAAACATCCTTCAAAGCTAGGAAATGTCTCATTTTGTAGAGAATTGTTTGCACTATCTTTTTTAGTACTTGAAAAGTTCACATTCTTCTACTTTTGTAGAAATTCTGAGAAACTAAGTGGTTTCTAGAAATCTTGTTCCCAATAGCCGCATAACAGCCATACTTAATTTTAACATATTTTGAAGGCCTTGAGTTTTCTGTTTCCAATTACTAGATACTGGACGAAAGGAGAGATAAAGCAAACGTTGAAAGCCAGGCAAAAACAGCTGGAAAATAGCGATTCAATCCTACTTTACTGTAAAAGTAAATTGTAGATTCCTCAGCTCTTGCAACTGCTGTAGACCTATAGTCTTCGCCAAAAGTCATCCTTTCCAGAGCTTTCTAAGGTATAGTAGGTAGGCACACTGAAAGAAGACAGCTTTGTATGTCGCGGGAGATTTTACATGGACTTAATAAGAAGAGTAAAGATAAGAATTTTGTTTCTGCTTACTTTTATGATAGGTACACCTTTGTTAATCGTGATAGTCGCCACTTATTGTCAGTATACATTGCAATATCCAGAATTAAACAACTTAAAAACACAATATTCACCTAATTTTGAAATATTAGCGTTTCCTTGTAATCAATTTGGATTGGTATGTAGACAGTTATTATATGTATGGAAAGCAATCAATTGTTTATTTGAGTCAGGGAGTCTGAGATATGTTGTTGATAAACACGTTCCTCCATCTTCTTAATATATGTTATTTTTGCTTATAAAATTCATGTTCAATGAGAGTTTCAAGGCTTAAGCTGCTGAAAAGAATCTATAATTTGTCGCCTTATTACACTTCTTCAACTGTATTCAGGCTATACTAAAAATATTGTTGTGCAGCGCATACTTTTCGTTTCAGCAAGAGCCAGGAGTAACACCCACAGAAATATTAAATGGTATTAGATATGTTCGACCTGGAAATAATTATATTCCCAATTTTCCAATGTTTGAAAAAACTGATGTCAACGGTGCATATGAACAACCATTATTTACGTTTTTGAAAGTAGTATATCTTTTCAATATAAAGAATTGATGAACTATATACCTTTGCGTGTATGTACTTCTAGAAACATTGTCCGCCTCCTATAGATGAAATTCATTCGTGCCCAAATATTACTTATGTACCAGTGCATTCAAATGATTTGCGTTGGAATTTTGAAAAATTTTTGAGTAATTTTTGTTTTTTTTTGTTTTTCTACTTCCAATATGTGTCCACTTTATTTTTAGTTGATGCCAATGGTCGTCCAATAAAACGATTTGCCAGCGATGTAACACCGAGCCAATTAGAAGCTCATATTAATTCGTTAATACAAAACTCACCCGAAAGCATAAATAAACAACGACAGAAAAAATTTCACCACAAGCGCAATGATATTCGAGAATTATTCGAAAAAAATTTTAGATTTTCGAGATTTATGGGTAATGAGAATTAAATAAACTGAGGTTCAAGTGAAATTAATTGTATCAATAAAAATATAAAGGAAAATACATCGTAAATTGTCAGTATTAGCGTTTTTATATATATTATACTTGATTTGTAATAATAATCTGACATCGTGGAAGAGAACATCAGCAATTAAGCGTTAAGCGTACTTCCCTAAATCCTAAAAACAGCTTTAGGAAAGCTTCTAAATCCACATTCGTCCTGTATAGTTTCATTTTCTTAAACTCTTCTCAAGGGGCTTCTAAGCCTTTCGTTTTATAAAAGGCCAAAAAAAGTTTAGAAAAGACGTTAAACACTTTGAGAATAGTTTCAGAAAATTAAACTGTACAGAACGAATGTGAATTTAAGTTTCCTAAACCTTTTTTTCAGGTTTTGGAGGTATAGCAATAAAGTTGACTTGAAAACAAAAAGGAAGATACTTCTTATCTTTTTTAAACAGTACGCATAAAACAAATCTCAACAAACGGAAATACTGATGGAATCTGGAGATACTTTCTCCCAAAACCTCTATGATATTGTTCTCTCAAGCAGAAGGTAGTGTGCATATTACCGAGGTAAGATGGTATATACAGATACTTCAGTAACGGCTGTAAAAACAATTACTACCAATATAAAATGACTTGTTTTACTGAGATTACTGTGTACAAAAATGAACGAATTAACCCTTTATGCTCGATTGTCCCTTCCAGAGGACATCACCAGGAAAAATGTTTCTTCTTTTTCATTAAGTTTACAAAGATTTTATTATACTCACCGCCCTAAGCCATTCAATAATATAATATGACAAGTTCTTCAAACTTTAGTTATATAAGACATTTTATTAATCTTTAGCCAAAGAATGTTATCATACAATAGATTGGAGATTGTTTGTCCCGATTTCGACAACAATTAGACCTCACATAGGAAGTTTGTTGGAATAAGAATGGTGACGCAGTCGCAGTTATTATTATTTAAGGCGTAAAAGAAATCAAACTTTTCAGTTAAAAAATGTAGACGGTGAAGTCCTTAAGGCCTTAAACAAAGACAAAAATGCTCATTTTAACCAAATTTCTACCTCGTTTACCTCACCGGCGACATTTTGGGCCGCCATTAATCGGATAAGCCTAGGTAACACTAGTCTACTCGCAACAATTACTAATGGGACTACGTCTGCCTCAACTGACCAGGAAAAAGCGGACCTCTTTATTCAATATTTTTCTAGCTGCATTATGTCAACATCGGGTCCCATGCAAACACCCCAATCCAACTTTCACCCCACAGCTACACTCAATTTCATATGTCCCTCTAGGAAGGCAATAATTTTAGCTATTAACAACCTGCGTAATAACATCGCTTGAGGCCCAGACGACATCCTGGTGGTTGTGATAAAAAAGAACGTTGCAATTTTTGCACATCAATTGCATCATATTTTTAAGTTATCAGTTGAAACTGGAGATTTTCCGTCGGAGTGAAAGTTAGCTTCCGTTAATTCCACTCACAAAAAACGCTCAAAATCTGTTGTCTAATATAGACCAATTTCTCTCTTGTATAGTGAGTAAACTATTGGAAAGATTTATTTACGATCAATTGTTTACTCATTTGAGCTTAAATAAATTCTTTTCCAATAACTAGTTCTGCTTTTTGCCAAAAACATCGACAATTGATGCTATATTATATTTGTTACATAACCTGACAACTAATCTTAATAAACAATCGCCGGAAGACACCGTCCTAATCACATTTGTTATGGAGAAAGCCATTGATAAAGTTCCCTATCAAATAATCAATTCTCGTTTATCAGTGTTAGGCCTATCTCAAACAGCCCTACCATGGTTTACGAACTACCTGTCCAATCGTTTCCAGCAAGTAAGAGTTGGCTCTAAACAGTCTATGTCAACTGTCGCAATATCAGGAGTAGTACAGGGCTCCATCCTTAGTTCTCTGCTATTCCTTTCTACCGTTGTAGACCCACCGGCTGATACTATCCTCTTTGCCGATGATTGTACCCTCATCTGCCCCATAACGGCGACAAGCCTGTCTCAATTCCGTCAGAGTAACATAAATAAAATCAGTGATCGGTGCATCTTCAATCTTATGACTCTAATCTTGTCAAAATGAGCGTGGATGTTCGTTTCCAATAGCCTTGATAGGGCAAATAATTTCAACTTTACCTTACGAGATGGCTCTAATATAAAGCGCGAGGAAAGCCTTATTTTACTAGGGCTCGAAATAAGTTGTATACACCATCAATACCGAACATTTTCTCGTCCGCAAAAAGGATTCGCATTGTTTCTTCTTTTCGAAAATTTGTTCGTATCCAATTTGCAAACTTTTTCCTTTTGATCTTATGATCATCGGTGAGTAATGGTTCGACCGTTTTCTTATAGGCTCGATATCCTAGATCAGTTTTAAGTATTCGATGAACAGTTGTTTTGAAATATCCAGTTCAGTCAACAGTTTTCGAACTGATACTCTTTTCTCGCGCTTTAATCGACTTTTCACTTTTTGAATGTTTCCTTTTGTTCGAGCAATACGTGGACGACCAGGTGAATATGATGGTTCGACAGAGTCAGTCTCGACGATCTTTTTGCACCATCGTTTAACTGTTTTGAGACTAATGGCACCGTTTAAATCACGAAATATTTTAGTCGGACCATCACCATTTTCATACTTTGAAAGTACAAGGTTCCGAATACCTTTACTTTTCATTATCTATAAATATACTGAATGTGTCGACAAGAAAAAGAAGTACACAGTTTTGCAGAGAATTGAAAACTGAATCTTTTAAAACAAAATTCAGCCCAAAAGGATAAGAATCAAAAAAGATATTGAGATAATACTAAGAGGGTCATTCTTTATGGGACACCCGTTATACTGTCCCGACGTGAAGGCCACGAGTTCACATTTCACTTTAATGGAAATATCGCTAGTGCGACGACGAAGAATTCGGGAAAAAGTGCCTGAATGATCACGCAGCTAATGATTACGCGCAAAAATGACGCTGTTCATATACTGCCTACCTGTGAAGCCATGACAGAGTACATGTGACTTCAGTCGAAATATTGCTGATGTGACGAGGAAGAATTAGCGCAAAACGGGCTCAGTGATCATGCAGCTAATGTTTACTTGGGATTATAGCGGTATTCATAAATGGTCTACATGTGAAAGAACGCCAGATAACACGTGACTGAAGTGGAGATATTGCTGGTGTGACGAGGAACAACTAGGGAAAAAGCGATTCAATGATCCCGCTGGCAATGATTACTTGGAACCATAACGATATTCATATATTTATTGTCTTCATGTGATAGTACACCAGATGACATGTGACTTAGGTCGAAATATTCCTGGTGTGACGAAGGAGAACTTGGGAAAACGCCTCAATTATCACGCAGCTAATGCTTACTTCGAATCATGATGATATTCATATACTGTCACGACGTGAAAGGCCACGAGGCGACATTTCAATTGAATCGAAACATTGCTCATGTGATGACGAAGAACTCCACAAAAAGCACCTGAATGATCATGCAACTAATGATAACTCGCAAAAATGACCCTATTCGTATAGTGCCTCCCTGTGAAAATGTGGCAGATGACATGTAACTTAAGTCGAAATACTGCTGGTGCCACAATGACGTACTAGGAAAAAGCGACTAAATGTTCACGCAGCTAATGACCCCGTGGAATCATTACGCTATTCACAGACTGCCTCCATCTGAAAGCACGGCAGATGCCATGTGACTTAAGTCGAAATACTGCGCTATTCGTACGTTGTCTCAATTGAAAGGACGACAGATTACATCTGACTCACGTTGAAATGTTGCTGATGTGACGAGAATTAACTCGGGAAAAAGGCACCCAATGCTCCGCCGGCTAATGATTACTTCGAAGCACGACGCTATTTATAAATTGTATCCATGTGAAACCAGGCTAGATGACACGTGACTTAGGTCGTAATACTGCTGGTGCGACGAAGAGGAATTAGCGAAAAAGTGGCTCAATGCTCACGCAGCTAATGATTACTAGGAATCATGATGATATTCGTATACCGTCTCGATGTGAAAGACCACCAGGTCACATTTCATTTTAATGAAAGTACTGGTGGTTTGAGGACGAAGAACTACGGAAAAAGCATCTGAATGATCACGCAGCTAATGATTACTCGCATAAATGACGCTATTCAACTATTTCCTCGTGGTGCAGAGATGCGAGATGGCATGTGACTTAAGTCGAAATAGTGCTGGTGATCCAATTCTCCCATTTGATGTTCCATCATCCATTGTTCAATTACCACAAGCAAATGATTACTACTCACAATTACTTAAATTTTTACAACAAGCCAAGTCAACAGCGTGGCTCAACACCAGACAACACCAAAATACCTATAAATAGACCTATGACACTGGACGTCGAGATCAAACAAACTTAAAAATTGGACAACTGCTGTTACTAAAACAAATGATGAACAAAAATTTAAAGAAATTTTCACCCAAATATCACGGTCCTTTCAAAGTTATTCAACAATCAGGGCGTTTAAATTACAAGGTGAAACATGTTAATGATGGTCATGAAGAACAAGTACATGTATCAAGGATTTGAGTTATCGATTAACCATCAATATTAATACGCAACTATCCCACAATTATAATTTGTTGGACAGAATCGGATACAATTAGAAGGTGGCAGCTTCTTATTAGATTATGACCAAGACGCAATCAAAACCATTTTTACACACATTTTTGGTAGACGTTATTTTCTTGTTTTGTTTTTGAGATGAGCGGGGCGCTTCATCTTGTACCGTGGGAGGTATGTTAGGAGGTATTAAGTATAAGTAATAGTTCTTTTTTTACGCGAGATACTTTTACTGTAAAGTCACAATTAGAAAAACAACATTTATCGCTCTCCTATTTGTCAACAATAGTATCCCTTATTACAAGAACTTCAAGAAAAGCTATTTTTTATATGAAATCATTGATATTGTCAGTAGATTTAAACACGTAAAAGATGTCTTCGACATAACATAACCAACATCTAGTATCCTAAAGATCGGGGCTTTACTAATATTTGACTTCGTGAAATGAACTCTTTCGCGAAGGCCGTACACGAGAAAGGAAGATGCATTTGTGAAGGTGAGCCCGCAAATTCTCTCCTGATTTGTTCTCCAGAGAGTCGGGCAGTCATTGACTTAAATGCTATTTCTATTTTTTTATCCGTCAGAAATATTCCAGCTTATTTATAATCCCACGAAATTGTTCTTAGCGACCGGTCCTATATCATTTTTCTTATTCATTAGCAGTGTAAAGTCAAGGAACTTGTCTGGTAAAAATGCAAAATATAAGAAACAAAGGTAAAGTATGCAAACAAAACTTATCTAAAAACACGAGACAAATTCTTACCTACTTAAGAGTTATCCCTCGTTTATCAGATATTCGTCTCATGGTGAATAATAGGTCATATATGCAGAGAAAGAAGAAAAAAATTAGTTAAAGTAGTCAGTTGACTTTATGACGAACTGTACAAAAGAAACAGATACTCAAAAGAGCGACGTAAGACAAGCCTTTCAGACAAGTGATTATAATTTATTCTAGAATATGTTGGCGCTGGAGTTAAATGCTGCTCAACCTCGTCGATTGTTGGCCGCTGTTGATTCGATGCGTGAGATATTGCACGGTAAACTATTCTCAGTTTGTAGAGGATACTCAGCACATATAACTTGAATAAAAGCTTTTTTTCAAGAACATTGTGTATAATTGTAGGATTTCTGGTTTCTTAGTCTCATCCGGTCAAACGGTGACCGACTGTTTTGCTGATCTTGCTCCGTCCCTCATGAATGTTCCCGTGCAGCAAAATTGATAAATACGACAAAGGTATTGCAGCTAAATTACAGGGAATGTAATAGTGCGTTATGGTTGTGTAGCAGTGCTGAATCGTAATCCGGAGGAAATTGAGGCCAAAATTAGTTTTGATGATATGAAAAAGCGTGAACAAGATTTTTTTATAAAACACAGTGATGCATTTCATCATGTTTAATTAATTCACAAATAATGTGAATACTCTGTTGATCGATGACAAACTATATACGCGTGCATATAATAAACGAATATCTGAGTGCCGGAGAATATGAAAGAGTGTGAACAACTGGTAAAAAAACTGGCTTTGATTCAGCAACAATGTATTCGATCAACATTTCCTGACATCATTGAGCGATTGAAAGAAGAAATCCAAACGAAAAAAAAACAACTCAAGGATTTACCAATTCCAATAACATCGGAAATGGAATGTTTAGCGAAATTCAACGAAATGACCAATGTCTATCGAGAAAGTATCTACGCTAAAGTCCAGGGAAACTATAAAAATGAATTGATGTCGATGATCGTTAACGGTGGCGCAACGGTTTCTCCTCGGTCTTCTACTAACGATACAGGTAAAAATGACGAACGAATCTCTTATCGGTTATACAAATTTCAAGAGAAGCTTCAGGAGAAGATAAATATATGTTTTTCCAATTTTTTCACTCCTGAATACAACAAACTAGTGTTAGCCTACATCGAGGAAACAGCCGGTATTACATTACCAAATTTTCCTTCTTTCCAAGTTATTGAACGATTATTCACCAATGAAGATTACAAGTTGAAAGAACCGTGTATGAACTTGGTTAAGGAAACAAAAGAGTATATGACGCAGACATTACTATCGTTATTTGATCGAACTTTTGTTGTTACCAATTATCCTGCGCTCATTCATCGTTTAAGAGATGTAATCGTTCGTGATACGGAATTGGCCGAACAGAAGTGTTTAGAACGCGTTCAAGACACTTTAATCATGGAACGACATATATTTACGCTAAACCATTATTACATGAATACGGTCAACTCATTGAAACGAAAATATGAAATAGACCAGCAGCAGAATAAAGCAAACAAAAAAACAGCCACGGCACCAACACCGGTATCTATAGGATTTAAAGAGCCAATTCCAGTTCCTCAGCCAGTACCTGCAGATATTTGTTCGCTAATAGACGGGGTTCAGTTCCATTTTTCCGATGTATCAAACGAGTCACAAGCTGCCGTCGACATCCAAATAGCAATGCATGCTTATTGCAAAGTGGTGAAAAAGCGTGTCATTGATCAAGTTTCACAATTATGTTACCATTTCTTTGTCACCAACTGTGCGCTTTTGATGCATATAACATTGAGTAATCAATTCAAATCCACCGATTTACTGGTGCTAATGGCTGAATCGGTAGAACAAACACAAAAACGAAATGAAATAAAAGCAAGTATCAAAGTCTTTGAGGAGGCTTTAAACAAAGGTCTGGAATTTCTTTGATGTGTTTTAAATGAAATCGTTATTACAAAAAATATGACAAATTTCAAGTATTTTTCGCATATACGAATTTCAATAAAGTAACATAACCATTTATGAATTGATAAGGGTTTGCTTATAAAATAAGTCATTTGGCTTTACTGCTTTACGACTCTATATAGGTCAGATTCTACCCATTCAATTTTCTAAATAATACGGTTCAAGTACTTTCGTTTATTCATGAATACTTTTGCAATTTTTTAAGGCTAAGGTCCTTGAATATCTCAGAAACTGATACGAGTATCGTATTACGGGTCGGACACACATTAAATATTTTGGCCTGGAGTTCTGGAAGTGTCATGAATAATTGAAATTGTATTTCGATGGCGCTCAAGCAACCGTTCAACAAACAGTATAATCATAACTGATGGATGAACTCATAGTTTTAAATGCATCGAATGAAATTGTTCAGTAAGACTTGAAGACTCTAAAATGACAGAAAAATATTATACGGCACGGCTAATTAATTCTGCTACCCGAATGAAATTCCATGACATTTTTTCGGCATTTGTTTCTCTTATAATTTTTGAAGAATGAGAAGTCCAGAGATCTGAAATATCTCAAACGACAGAGAAAAGTGTGCTAAAGATTTTGAGACATTCCTGCAATCTCATTCTTCGAAAATTGTAAGAGAAATAAGTACCAAAAAAAGTCACAGAACTTCCATTCGGTAGTAAAGTTAGCTGGCCGTGTCGTATAGATAAAATAAAAGAATAGTATTGGTTGTTTTTGTAATAAGTCAAAAATGTGTACACAAAATGTGTACGTTTTTCATTTTGTAGAGACGACGTTAGTCTGTCGACTGATGTATGCGAATCTAAAAAACTTGAATTCCCCGCTGATGTACTTCATTGATATTTTACCAACTATCAATAGAAATGAACATCATTAACGATATCATGGCATTGGTGCACAATCAGTATTAGATTTCACAAAAAACCATAATAATGCAATCAAAAACAATATTATTAATAATACAACAGATAGGGTTCTTATTGCAAATAATGATGTTAGGAATGATGAAGGTATTAATCTCAAAGAACCTGTAACATTAAAACGTACACGAAGCATTCAAGAAGTTTATTAAGTATGTTAACAAAAGCAATGAGTATTTTCAGGGGAAAAGCAAAGACGGATAAACAAAATTAGAAGTATCAATATCTGCTATGTATGGTCTCCCATGTAAATGTAATGCATGACATGTGGGAGACAAGAGTTCGTCTTACCTGCCTAAGTCAACAGCGAACTCTCATTGATACGACATTAGTGAATCTAGTTAAGATTAGTTTATCTGAATTGGGTCAACACAGTATCTCTGACGATAATTGCAATATTCAGTTTGACTCGTCATCAAATACAAATATAGATGCAAAAGGCTAGAATCGGTCTATATATTGTCTAATAATCAGTTCCGTCGGACATGATTGGCTCTGGTAACAAACACTGTTTCCGACTTTTTCCTCATCCATGATTTAATTGTTTATCGATTTAAAAAATCACGAGTTTCAAGTATAAACTGCGATCCTCCTTCGGTTCGAGAGACAATTTTCATGGTAAAACACATCCAGAGCAGTCTTGAGGAGTTAAAGGACTACGCATAAACAGCGATAATAGCTACCGACCTCGATAACTATCTCAAGGATCGTCACCAGAGCGCAGTGTGTTATTAAAGCCCAAGACTGTTTGTTCCACGTTTGTTATGTATACTGATTTAAATACGTCTCTTACGTCGATTTCAGGTTCCCGAAAATAAAAATAATTAAATGAAATTTGATTATTGTTAGCGTTTTAATGGTGGTATAAATTCATCAACTGGTGCGAGTTTATCGTTTGGAATTTGAATGCAGAAGGAAGTAGTATGTAACGTAGCTTAAAAAAACGATTTTTACGATGCATATGAGAAAGCATGATTTTCAGCTTTCATACAAATACACGGGAAAAAGCTGTGTACTCGATATGTAAATCGTCTAAATGTCCACTTAGTATTGAAAAGTATGTACTTTTCTAGCTGGTCAATCACAGTATGTAAAATGTCAAGTATGCTGAAACACTTTATTATTTTTCACGTTTTCGCGAACTACTGCATCAAACGAAAAATTAATTTCAGAAGAACGATCGCCGTCTTCGAAGGTCTATACTGCCATTTGGAACCACAACCGATACCAAAAAAAAGTAAAAAAAGCCATCATCATATGTGAGATGAATAAATCTGAAGCATTTTCAACACAGACAGCTTAGACAACTAGACTAGATCAACTTGAACTTGATTTTATTTTACAAACAAAGCTAACTTTACGAAAAAAAGAGATGCTGTAGGGAAACAGAAAAAGTAAAAAACTTGTACTTATACACACTGCCACTTGGAGTAACACCACAAGAGCGAGAATACCCTCTTATATCCATATAAATCTATGAAAAAATCAGAGCTTCCTATCAGGTTTACCATGATGTACCGTTTGAGGCAAAATCTGAAAGCTTACCGTTCCCAAACCACACTATGACATCCAACCTCAAATAATACCAGTCGATAG
>CAJNOQ010007453.1:0-12271 GCA_905250885.1 Didymodactylos carnosus
TTCCCTTTGCAAACTCTTCGGAAAACAAAAAGGCATGGACTAGAAAGAGAATTTTATTCGCATTTCGAATATGAACTTTGTTTTGAAATATACTCTTTTCTCCGCCGGCGGCAGCCAAATCGTTTTCGACCAACTTTTAAAATTATATAATTCTAAAGCTAGGTAAAAAAGAATTGCATCCACAGAGTGAAGAAAAGAGTGTATTTCAAAACAAAGTTCATATTCGAAATGCGCATAAAATTCTCTTTCTAGTCCATGCCTTTTTGTTTTCCGAAGAGTTTGCAAAGGGAAAATATCGAGGGCTTCGGAAAAACATCTCTGAAAAATCAAAATTTAATGGAGAACGCTTAACTCAAACAAGTTCAAACTTTTATCTGCGGTAGTACTCATAGCAAGACAGCTCTGGTAGAAATTTAAGCTCATTAGCATTTGATTTGACGGAGTTATAGCATAAGCAAAATTTTCGACTGGAAAAGCGCTTTTTTTCTGTATTTTACGACCTTTTTTGCAGGCGCTCTAGCGGCAAGGGAAAGCATTTTGGAAAAAAATGCCAAGAGACAAAAATGTTCAGGACACATTTCTCTATCTGGTCTGATAATCTGAGAAAAATCTGTGACGGTTCATTGAGCAACTTTGTTCGTCCCTATCATGCACTGCCTCCTAGGGTTACATATCACATTTTTGCAGTGTATAAGTGTATTCTGGACTGTCAATAGCCCCTTGCTGCCAGTCTTGGAACTGTCAATAGACCTACCCAACATTTTATTATAACTTAAATTAATTAATCAGTTCATCAATCACTTATCTTCATCCTGGTTCTAAGCGACATCAATCCAAATACTCTGATACATCAACGTTTCATCCAATCACGTAGAGATTATTCGTTCCATATAATATTTCTTGTTTCTTTTTGGAGTCGGCCATGTTCTGAAGCTGTTATTTGATGCCAAAAGGAACCAATAACGTTAATTTTATATACATTAACGATCCTAGAAATTTAATTAGTGTCGCCAACCGAACGTTTAGTTCATAAATAATTTCTATAATTCTACAGAACGTATCTTAGCTTATTTCATAAATGTACCTTTATCTAGAATTAAATTAAAGGTAGAAGCTTGAGAAAAAGTTAAGGTGAACTGACAGAAACCTTATAGTTTCACTTAAATAATTGTCAAGTGAATGAGGCAAGTGTTTTCGCATTAGAAAATGAATGAAATTGATTACGGTTTTTTTCTGACGATAAGGCAAATCTTATTTCAGAAAACTATAAGAATATTTAATATTTAGCAGAAAACGGATTCTTCAACTCTTCCAAAACTACCACTCCTCAGGGCAGTAACCAAAATTTTTGTATGGGACGCGCATCTAGAAAAAATTCCATCTTTACTGGTCTCAATTTCTATCTAAAATTTCAGTCTTCGAATATTATTGTGAGATGTACACTGTAGTGGAATCCCACGGAGTGGGCGGGGTCCTGTGTGCACACAGGGCACGTGCCCATCGCCTGGATACGGCCCTGCCACTCCTCCTTTACTTGTGGCTTCTCTATAACTGATGTTTTGACGAATCGACATAAT
This sequence comes from Didymodactylos carnosus, assembly GCA_905250885.1. Lineage (NCBI taxonomy): Eukaryota > Metazoa > Rotifera > Eurotatoria > Philodinida > Philodinidae > Didymodactylos > Didymodactylos carnosus. The sequence goes on from CAJNOQ010007453.1 coordinate 1,578, forward strand.
TTCCAAGAAGTGTGTGTGGATCTATCCCTAGAGAACGTGCTTGGGGCCAAGTGCTTCTTCTGCGTAATGAAGCCGGTACTTGCCTTTTTTCCAGAAGTAAACTTATTTGTAAGTACTTGTCCTTACTTGCCAGTACTTTCAGAAAGTACTTCTTAGAAATAAGGCAAATATTTCGATCATTGACAAGTACTTAGTAAGTAATCAAGTACGTTCTCTAGGGATACGAGCAGATTATAGTAATCGCTAGTATCAATGTGAGCTTTCGTTGATTATAGCATTTTTAACAAGGGAGAAAGCGCAGCACCTGGTGCCGATTTGGTTGTTTAAAGGTGCCATAAGGTGCTGCCTTGCTAAACATAAGGTAGTGGGACCGAATTACACATTGCACGAATCCTTTTGCGCTACGAATAAACTTGGGGAAGGAAGTTTGGCTGCATTTGCATCATACTGCGAAAAAGACAATAATACTTTATTTTTGATTCAATTGGAAGTAAAATAATAAAAATAAAGTTCCTGAATTTTCCGAAGCGAGAACGTTACTGATAGACTAAATTGGCAGAGATAGGCGAGTACGCAGATTCTCGAGTAGGAGTACGAGTAGGAGTATTTTCTAACAGAAGAAAATACTCCTGAAGAAAGTTTTAGCTGCCTAACAATAGTCTTTTCAATATCTTTCTGGTTATCAGTTGAAGAAGATTTAGGTTCTAGTCTTAGTTTTTTTTATTTTACTCTTTATTATTCATTTATTTTACTTTATCTGAACCCACAATAACGAAACATTATCCTAGAAGATCATTATTACATTTTAAAAATGTTAACATGCATAACGTTGACAGTTCACTTTTTTCTTTTCCGAGTTATTTTCTTCGAGAGAAAAAGATAAGCTGTCTCTGTTTCCTTCCTATCTTCTTTTACAGTTCACATGCTTCTTCTTATCTGATGGTCTCTTCTAGTGACCAAGAGAAAGATAGATAGAAATAAAGGGAAAGAGACTTCAGAACACACAAAAACCTAGCATATAACTGAGTAAGAGAGAAAAAGAGCCTAAAGTAGTTTTTCTGTGACTACAATAATCACATTTATTCATTTTGTAAGGCAAAAATTCTTTGTAAAGTATAATAATAGAAAAATTTCAAGTACTCGAAAATACTCGAGTACGTTTCTAAGTGCTCGTAAAAGAAAGTTTCGAGTACGAGTACTGAAAATTTTATACTCGAGTATACTCGTACTCGTCCATCTCTGTAAATCGGCAGTTTTGGGGCGCTGAAAAGTTGATATTACTAAAAAAATGCTTTTCCCCCCTTGGTTTTCGATCTAGAATAATAATTTAATCATGAAAAGTGAGTGTCGGCGAAGTTCTCTGATCTATAAGATATAATAACAATTACATAAACCAAAGAACAAAGTAATAAACTTTCAACCCTATCATACATTGATTATAAATTTAGATGTTTGGCATACACAAAAAACATCAACGATCAAACGTCTGAACGTGGCATTTCTGCTGTCGATACAAACGATTTAATCACAGACACTGAGGCGAACACCGACAGTGTATGTGACACTTATGATATTTCATTCTCACTGACTATTTATAAAATCGACAGTAGTTTCATTGCGTTAATATTGTGGTGAAGATACGTTAGAAAGAAAAACTAGAGGTCATTCCTATTTATCTGTAGTTCTCGTATGATGTCCTGATCTCATTACTGACATTACGAAAAAATTTTAAAACCCATGACTATCAAGTAAAGTTTCTTGTTCATATCCATGGGCATGAGTAATAGGCATAACCACAGATGTCTAATGCGGACACCATTTAAAAATACAAAAAATATTTATACAACCAGCAATATTACAAAAGCAAGTAGTAGTGAAAAAGACAATATCATGCTGTGAACAAACCATATGATTCATATACATGAATAAAAAAAGTTTATCCCATGTTCTTGAAACCACGGTTATTTTAGGATCCGACCGTTTTTCTGGTTAACTGTGAGGCTAACCGTCGGTTTGTCTGCTGTGTTGCTATGGTTTCAGCTGAAATAATCGCGGTTAACCGTCGGTTTCGACAACATGAGCATACTACTTGTACTGTTTCTTCTGTAAACATCGAAGCTTTGTGAAAAATTTTGATGCGAGTATCCATAACAAAAGCTCTAATCCTTCAGGTGAAGGGTCAATAGAAAAATTGACTTCTATCCAGTACTCATTGAATTTTTGCTGTTTTTGTTGAAAGATAATTTTCATATGTGATTCTGTTTGTCATCAAAATGAAGAGTTATAATTGATGTCACGGCGTAGAGAAAGACGTTTAAAGGCTAAAATATTAATCGCTTGATTGCATTTACCTTTTAACGATTTAATCAGCAACTAGTAGGATACTCTAAGACGTACAATCATCATTTGTGCTTTTTTTCCGTAGTTATTATCGAGTAAGTTGACATATTTTTAACAGAAATAAAAGAAAAGATAAATAATAGTTTTTATCTTCAATGAATATTTCTCTTGTTTATCCGGATGGGGTCAATCTGATATCAGTTCTAATTTGAGACTATTCCTTGCAATATTCTATGATAGAATGTTCCATTTTGTAATTTCTAAGAATTGATAATTTTAATGCACATAATCTAAAAAAAATTGTCTAAATATCGCGATATTTCTTCTTTTAAAAATGCTTTGTACCAAAGATGGATTCCAGCCTTGTAAAACTAGGCTTGAAAATCTCTTCACAATAGTTATAAGTACTAAATCATTTTTAGAGGAAAATTGGAGTATTTTGTACAAAAACCTGACAAAAGTCTGAATTCTAAGTTTTAGAAAGAACGAAGTGTTAAAATATTTTAGTAAAGCGTTTAAGCATAACATCTCATCATGTCACGTCACTTTCAAAAGTTCAGCTTTCTGCTTTCTATTAAAAAGTATCGAAAACTGGATTGTTAAAAACGGGAGAAAAAAGAGTTCTAGAAAACAAGAACGGTTAGACACTTCTAAATCCTATAGATTTTAGATTTTATGAAATTATGTCTTCATTTTTTGTTACTGTTTTTAGATGATTTTGTTGATTGGATTGTTTGAAAATGCAGCAACAACAACCACCGCTAAGTCCAAAAATTTCAAACACAAGTAGTCAATCGCAAGAAGCACCTGTTTTCAAATGTGGATGGCTTTGGAAAAGAGGTATTAGTAATATCATATTATTAATATCATTTTGTTTTAAATGTTTTATTTTAGGTGAACATATCAAAACATGGCGACCACGTTATTTCGTATTACGTCATGATGGTTGTTTTTACGGTTATCGTAAACCTTTATCAAGTACAAACGATCGTGCAGATACAACTGTAAATAACAGTCAACAGAATACAAAACAACAAAATGAAGAGCCATTAAATCGTTTTCATATCACTGGTAGGGATAATTCGACGTTTATTGTAATTGTGAGTATATTTTTTATATTTTTAGATTGTAACATCGTTCGTCATGATAAAGCAAAACCAAATGCATTTGTTTTACAACTTAATCAAATGAAAATTGAACGATTATTTGCTGCTAATACTCAGCAAGAACGGTACGATAATGAATAACGTATTTTCCTCGAAACTCGTTGTATTTAAATTTTAGTGAAGAATGGATAAATGCAATACAAATAATTAATCGTCAATATTCATCACCATCGTTGCGTCAAGGTAACTCATATTAGATGAAATGTCTCACCAAAACAAAACTGGAATGAAGTGTTAGATCATAACTCAAAACAAAAAAATTAACTTTTATTAAATCTAACATATTTTTATTTAACGTCTTCTTCAGAACCGTCACGTCAATTTTCATTGATTCAACAACATCGTAGTATGATAAATGATGATAAAATGGATGATGATGCACAAAAAATAAGTTATGAAAATGTTTTTGCTCGACGACCGGTAATATAACATTTTGTCACCATAACTGAACAATTTTGGCATTTTGTTATTTAGCAAATAAATGATTTTGAATATTTAAAAATACTCGGACGTGGTACGTTTGGTAAAGTTGTTCTGTGTCGTGAACGAACAACACAGCGAATATTTGCTATGAAAATGTTAAGAAAAAGTTTAGTTATTACAAATGTAAGAAAATAGAGTAATGAAACTTACGAATTAAAATTCGAGTGTTGTTGTTTCTTGTTTTTTTTTAGAATGAAGTTGTTCATACGTTAGCAGAAAACAAAATTTTACGTAATATTAGACATCCATTTATAACAGTATAGTTACTTTTAATTTATAATTACTAGAAATTAGACATTATTATTGTATGTTTTATTTTAGAATTTAATTTGTGCATTTACCACCAGTGATCGTTTGTGTTTGGTTATGGAATGTGTCAATGGTGGAGAATTATTTTTCCATTTATCAAAAGAAAAACGTTTTTCAGAAGAGCGTACACGATTTTATATAGCTGAAATTGCATGTGCAATTGGTTATTTACATTCACGAAAAGTCATCTATCGTGATGTTAAGGTATGTTGTCGATGCGACAGTTGTGAAAGAGTGTCATATGAGTACGTCCCATCTTAAGGCATCAGATGCCCCCCTCCCCTATTATCAGTAGTCATTGAAGTTAAAATTATTGCTGCAAAGTAGAGTAACTCTCGGACTTATCTTCGGTTCTTTGTCGGATTTACCCACCTCTAGGGCGTCTTCTTTTAGTGCTGCTCGTTCTGTTGGCATTCCAGTTACACCATTCATTTTTGAAAATATTTTGAAAATTTTGAACCATTTTTGTCATAATGGTTTTAAAAACTTTCAACAACTAGGACAACGATATTCTCAACATTTCTACAAAATTGATTCTTTCTGATCATGCTCAGTCGTAGAACTATATCCTTTAAATTGAGCTACCAGTTTACCACGACTAGTTTTGGATATTTTCACTTTATCCATGATTCTTCACATAGAAAACGAGGAGAAAAATTTAGGAAATTCATTGACTCAGAAAACAGAAGATCCGACGATGTGAAAAAAGGTGATGATTGCTATGTGAGTTTTATTAAATACATATTAAAAGATAAGTTCTTCGTTTACAGACATGCACGTAGATTAAGGTGACTCATACTTGTTTAGATTCAGCGTGACAAATAAACAACGGTTTTGGCAAGATGTAAATGGAGTATTGATCCTCCTTTTTTGCACATATATATGGTCTGTGATGGAAGAATCTTCTAAATTTTTTTCTCCGTTTTCTAAGTGAAGAATCATGGATAAAGTTGAAATATCCGAAATAAATCGTAGTATACTGACAGTTCAATTTGAAAGATATAGTTCTAGGACTGAACATGATCAGAAAGAATCAATTTCGTAGAAATGTTGAGAATATCGTTGTCCTAGTTGTTGAAAGTTTTTAAAACCCTTATGACAAAAATGGTTCAGAATATTTTGAAGAATGAATAATATAACTGAAAAACCATCAGAACGAACAATATTAAAAGAAGACACCCTAAGATGGGACGTACTCGCGTGGTAGTATATCCGATAGTTGTATTTTACATTTAAATCAAATTTTTTGATATTCATTTAGCTTGAAAATATCTTACTCGATCGTTTTGGTCATATTAAATTGGTTGACTTTGGTTTATGCAAAATGAATATGCCATCTGGATTTCAGACATCAACGTAGGCATAACATTTTGCCGTTGTATCTATTCTTTATATGATTAATGTTCTCTTTTATAGATTTTGTGGTACTCCTCAGTATATTGCACCAGAGGTAATAGTAGTGAACATGTAATTTCTAATTGATGAAAATTTTTTCTTTAACAGATATTACGTATGACATCTTATTCAAATGCCGTTGATTGGTGGGGCCTAGGAATTGTGATGTACGAATGCCTAATTGGACGTTTACCATTTGCCGATAGTAAAAGTCAAGATGGTTTATTTCAGAAAATTTTAAATCAAGAACCAAATTATCCAGTAAATGAAATCTCACCAAATGCATTGGATTTAATTAAGAAATTTTTGAAAAAAGAACCATTAGAAAGGTAGATACAATCGGTTGCACTAAAGACATATATTAAGCATTTTTCGTCATTGTTGTTATATTTAAAATAGGATTGGTTCAACCGCTGGTGATGTTGTCGAAGTTGAAAAACATCCATTTTTCCATAATATATCATTTAAATTATATGAGGAAAAAAAAATTGAACCATTATTTAAACCTGAACTTGATTCCGATACTGATACACGTTATTTTGATACTGAATTTACGAGCGAGCCCGTTTGTATTACGCCACCAGGTAAAAGAAAATGAATATTTTATAATTTTACAAACAACTCATTATTTGTTTATTACTTTTAAAGGAAGTACAGAATCTCTAGCTGCAATAGGAGTGAATGGTAACATTGATGATACATTTGAACGGTAAATATATGTGAAGAAATTGAACTATGCTATATAGTTTTTTACATAATATTTTAGTTTCACGTATATTGGAAGTGAAGGTGTTAGTCATTATGCTTCTCGTTCATTGATATCCACAACATCAAGTATTCAAAATTTATCACATTCCAATATTTATTTGGACGATCCTGATTTTTATCATAAAAATCCCCACCAAAGTATCTCAAATATATCGCAACCACCGACTAGTGGTGGTTTTATCTATCAACATTTACCTCAACAATACTCAGTTTCAACAATGAATGTTCATTCATCATCTACACAAAGAACAATGAAAAATGCGACGAGTATGCAACAATTAAAAGGTACACCAGATGTAGGCGATACAGAATTAATGGTTGTTGATACACATCAATCAAACGGAGAAAATAATACTCAATCAACATTATCTATACCCGATTTGTATCAGCAACAATTGATAAATGAACGTTTATTATGTATACAACAAATGTTAGCTTCTGGACAAAATTTTTCCACGATGTTTAATGATGATCCAGAATTTGCTCAACAAATAATGAATTATTTAGATCCAAATACAAATAATAGCCAAATGATGAATGATCAAACTGAAACAATGGACGAGTAAAATATCATCTACAATTACAGTTCTTATTTTCTTATGTAAAAAATGATTTTTAAAATTGCAATGTTTCGGTGTTTAACTGCTCAATATTCTTTGTTACTGAGCCATTGGTCTTGGATGGTTTTGTTTGTTTTTTTTTTCATTATCGGAATGGTTTTTCATTTAGCCTCGCACGGATTATATTTGTTGTCCTGCTTGCTAGTCAGATTTTATTTTTTCTATTACTATCTCAATAGAAGAAAAAAGAAAATTTTTGGCATTTTCCCTTACTTATCTAAATAATTAAATTATGTGTTTGTGCTTTTTTTCTTGTTCGACTTGTATCTTGTTGTATGCTATTTTGTTCAATGTTCTTGATCATTTTTAATTCAATAAATGGACATTTATTTTTCCTTATTATAGAGTGAATAATTAATGATAGCCTATTCAGTTTAGTTATGTTGTACTACGGTAACAATCGTCTATGATTGATATGTAACAGTTACTTTTTCTCATACTTTCTTGATTATTCAAGTTAATAACGTCTGTACGTAAAAATATCAATTATATAATGGTCACACATGATTCGATAAAACTTTTGAAAGAAGCATTGATATATATATATTTGAAAATGAATCTAACTTTCAATCATGGCTAGTATGCCGCTGGAAGAGTATCAAATAAATCTACTTGTAAATAACCTCTTTATTGCATTATTTTAAGGATTATTTTAGCAGCTCTCAAATAACTTTACGTTATGTTTTTTTCGAAATTGCAGATGGAGGAAAAAGTTCTCTCGTTAAATATTTTGCCAGATTTTGTTTTACGTTTTTTTATACGACGTTATTTAAGTCAACGTATTCAACAAATAACATTTAAATCTGAAAATGATAAATTAAAAGATTTTGAACGGTTAGTAAAACAAATGTCGGATGAAACAACACCGATTGCATTCGAAACAGTGAGAGCAAATGAACAACAGTAGGTTTCTCTTTAATCTCAATCTTCATTCGAGGTGTTTTATTTGTTTAAAATTTCAGTTATGAAGTACCTACTGAATTATTTCAAGTAACGTTGGGTCCATTGATGAAATATTCATGTTGTTATTGGCCGGATGAAATTCATACGTTAGCTCAGGCTGAACGAGCAAGTCTTGAACTATATATTGAACGTGCACAATGTTTTCAGATTGAAGAGGATGGTGGCCGATATTTAGATTTGGGATGTGGTTGGGGAGCATGGACATTGTTTGCTGCACAAAAATATCCAAAGTGTCATTTTGTGGCTGTATCAAATTCGACAACACAACGACAATATATAGAAAAGAAAGTAAATGAATCAAATTTGAAAAATGTTACAGTGAAAACATCAGATGTCAATACATTAGAATTTGGTGAAAATGAATTTGATCGTATTATTTCAATTGAAATGTTTGAACATATGAGAAATTATAAGAAACTATTTGAAAAAATTGGCAAATGGTTAAAACCAAATGGACTATTATTTATTCAAATATTTGCCAATAGTCGACATCCATATACGTTTGATAATGATGGTAGTTGGATGACAAAGAACTTTTTTCAAGGTGGAACAATGCCATCTATAGATTTGTTATCAAACTTTTGTCATTATGGACATTTGTCACTTGATCAATCATGGATATTAAATGGACAACATTATTCAAAAACATTAGAGGCATGGCTAGACAATTTGACAAGAGTTGCCTATGATAAATCATCGGAAGTGAATGTAATGAATGTTTTAAGTCAATTTTATGGAAACGGGAATGAAACAAAATGGCTAGTCAATTGGCGTCTATTCTATTTAGCTTGTTCTGAATCATTTTCTTATAATAATGGTGAAGAATGGATCGTTGTTCATTATCGTTTCAAAAAAAACGAATAATGAATCCTACTGGTTATTTTTACAATCAAAGTAAAAGACATGATAGAATTACGACTTTAAAATCTTTATGAACTTTATGAGTCTAACGATTGATGACTTGGTCTCATTGCGTAAGCTATACGGATATATTTATCATTGTCATTTTATTGTAATATCTGTAAGACTAAAATGTATTCTTCACAGAACTATTTTCGGCGATAATTGAAATAAGTGAAAAGACAATGAAATAATGTATCTTTTATAAGGATGATCCCGATATCTACTGCGCGAGAGATTAATAGTAATAATAATATCCGTTAGTAGTTTTTCGCGGTATCACTCATTAAATCTTTGTTAAACAGCAGCTGTGCCAGTTTATATCCGCTACCGGCATTTTTTTTCAATAAGTGATAAATACTTTTATTGGATCACAAGCAGTACCACGTAGACAATGTGACTTTCGCTACTTGAAAATGATCTTGAGCTATGATCTCACCTAGTCTAACAACTTTTATTGTAAAAACAACAAAAATAACTTCTTACATGCAGCTAAACTACTGTTAATAGGATGTACGGAAAGTTTTTTTCTGTTCTGATAGTAACATTTTCATCTTTTTGGTTGAAATTGTTAGCAATACTTTCTTAAGGTTTTTGTGGTTAAGAGACTTTCGAAGGAAAATGAGTATGAATTCGTAATAAGTTTTACAAACTACATCATGTTTTGTAGTTCAATCGTAGACGCGAATCTCGTTTAGAGCTCTGTCGTTGTAAACATGACGTTTCTGTATACAGAATACTGTTATACATGTATATTCTTCAAATCTACATCAAATATGTGAGCGGTAATAGCAAAAAGGGCTTTACAAAACCCAAAGAAATCGGATCATTGGAAAAGAGAGCGGCGAAGAATAGTTAATGTGATTAGAAAATACATCATATTCAAATTCGAGGAGAAGGAAAAAACAAACGAATGAAAAGAAAAAAATTCAAATTGTTTTTCATCTAGCTAATGATGAGAATGATTTTCCGACGAATGATTATCGGTGTGATGGTCGTTATCATCATGTGGTTTGGTTGGATTGTATAAATGTATATGAAAATGTTTGGGTGGGTAGTACTGTGCAATTGCTTTTTCCGTTAAAAGTGTTGAGATTGTTGCTACAACAGCATAGGGTAATCCAATCAGTACTGTTCTACTCATTCGACGCCATATTGGCCAAAAGCCAGCTTTTCTATCATAACGCCATACTAAGTTACGAATCCATGGATCTTTTAAACCGCGTGCGGCTAACATTGTACGTAATTTTTCTAATTCGGGTATTCCATCGACTTTCTGCGTACGCCAATCTAATTAACATGAAAAAATTAAAATACAAAACGACAAAAAATATTTTTTTACCTATTATTCGAAAATTGACACCATACGGATGCACATCAGGATGCTGATGATGGTGATGTGAAGAGTCGCCAGAGACAGCGGTTGCTGCATGACCGCCAGTACTTGCACCGGTAGATGCAGTAGGATTTGAAGGTCCGGACATTATTCTAAATGAAAAATAAAAAAAAATTATTAAATTGTCTATCAAAATCACCGAATTGTTCGCATATCTAAGCGGCTCGTAACACAAAAAATTTCAAGTATTCTATTTCAAGAACTTATTAATAGTAATGGCAAAATTTGGACAAAAGAGAACCGTAGTAGCGTAGCTCTGGAAAATTTCGTTTAATATGAGATTTGACTAAGATAGTATGCATTTCGCAACACTTAAGTGTTGATTTAGATTTAGTTCCTTCTTAGAATCTTTTG